>PVJH01021839.1:0-37839 GCA_004026705.1 Nesogale talazaci
AAAAAAACAAAAGACCAACAATGACTTAAGTAGTTTTATACAAATCACTGCAAGAGTTTGTAATCAATCAACCTGAAATTTAAATGAAAGACTTTTGGGGGGAGCAGGGCAAAGCACTATGAATTGAATGATTAACAAAACCTGGGCCATGAAAACTAGACTCTGTCCACTTGGTACCGCCCTCTCCAGAGGGCGCTACCTCGCCAGGGTGCTGTGCCCTACCAACAGGCACATACCACTATGATACAGAAAATGGAGTTAGGAGAGAGAGGGTTGATTGGCTTCAGGCTGCAGTGTGATGACTTTCTGAGTTGGTGATCCTTCCCAGAATGAAAAGGGGGAAGTGTGGCCTTCACGTGAACAGTGTGAAAAAGCTGAATGTTTTCACTCTATGAATAACCATGTTTTCACTCTACGATTTCATTATGGATCAGGTGAATTCTTAAAACATCAGTGTACTGTCTTTGAAAGCAAAACTCCTTGCAGGGGCAGCTTTGGCCCTTCTCAGTTCCCTGCCATGTAGGAAGGACGCTGAGACTGAAGACTAGAATGAGCCCACGAAAAAGGACAGATGGAAGCTAAGTTGTTCATAGTCTGTTGTGGTATCGGAAGGCATTTAAAATGATAGAAAAATTATTTTCATATGGGGTACAGGAGCAACATGTTAACCAAAATAATGAGTGAAGGTAGACTAGATTGCTAGCATTTGAGTGTACTAGAGTAGCATTCACTTGTAGCACTTTGTTTCAGATATTTGTATTATATGACACCTGGTTATCAGTAGGATTTGCATATCCAGTTGGCCCACTAATTTAACAAAACTGCTTTCTTTGAAATTTAGAAAATAAGTACCTCAGTTTTAATAAGTATTTTATAGAACTATTAATGAAACCTTAAGTTTGATGTGTCAGAATCTAGTCACATCCATAAAAAAGCTTTTATAGGTCCTCTGAGCAATATAGCTCTTCATTTTGGGTGAGGCATAGATCTAAGTTAAAACCCAAAGTTTATCAGTTTTTATTAAACTATGGTGAACTGCTTTTTGACATGTATGCATAAAGGGAAAAGTTTTGGCAGAGGGGCATATGTGGTAAAGTTGGATGGTTTTGTCTCTGTAATTAAGGGCAGGTGAGTGCCAGAGACATCATCAGGACTTGGCATTCTTAAAAGTAGAATTATGAAGCCATAGTGGGAATTTTGTTTGAGAAAAGCAACTGTTTTGGCTCTGATAGGATATGCTCAACCCCTTTCTCTGTATAAATTCTTTGGCTAAGGTCCAAAGAGCATCAGTAATTGGACTGGGACTAGAAACTATACTTTGATTTTTCTACACGTGCTTTTTCTGTAAAGCTTTAATAAGGGTCTGGTGGTGCTAGTGTTTCAAGGGTGAATAAGGTGGCTGAGAAGCACACCAGCATCTTCCTTTGTCCCGGGACTTGATTATCATTGCATTCTTACTTTCTGAAAGCAGTCTTTCCTGAAAGTTGGACACTGTTATTTTTCAAATTTAAAATGTGGGGTCAAAATGATTTTTAAAAAATGTGGGGTCTAATATATTCCAATGGTCGAATCTTTCAGAAAGTAGTCACTGTACAAAATCTCACTACCATAATTTACTTGGCAAGGTCCTTCCACGTTCTGAGTTAGAACTTTAATATAATGACACTTTTTCAGAGAACTCCTTGATCACATAGTGCTTTCTGTATGAAGCCATGTTTTTAGTATTCAGAAAGTAGCCAGATCTCTGAGTCTGACAAGCCTATGTTCTCATTCTGGCTCCGGTTACTCTGAAACCTTGGCCAAATTACATCACCTCTCTCTGATTTAGTTTCTTTACCTGTAAACTCTAGCTAATACTTACCTTACTTAATTTGTAATAGAATTCCTAGTTGCCAGTGATTAAAATCCCATAAAACTAATGTAAGCAAAATGGATATTTAATAGCTAACATGGGTTGCTGGAAGGAACAGAATTGAAGGAGGAACTGCAAATAGCAGGGCAACCCCAGAAACCTCCAGGAACTGCAGAATCTCACTCCTTCTCTTCCATGGCCTACAG
Source organism: Nesogale talazaci (assembly GCA_004026705.1). NCBI lineage: Eukaryota > Metazoa > Chordata > Mammalia > Afrosoricida > Tenrecidae > Nesogale > Nesogale talazaci. The sequence continues at coordinate 2,059 of PVJH01021839.1, forward strand.
TTCTGTTCCTGGCACCTTTCCAGCCCTTGTGTTTCCTCTCTGATCTCAACTAGAAATCCTCAGGGAAAGGTTCTTCTCCAAAGGGCTGGGATGACATGCCCATCTGTGGGATCAGTCATGCGGGCTGGGGTTGTGGGCCGTCTGCTCTGTGCCACCTGCACATCCTCATGGTGGACAGAACAACATGATTGGTGTTGGGAGGATTGGTGGGTCAGGGAGTGTCTCTGATGTAAGCGCTATGAAGCGATTCAATCTGGACAGTGTACTAAGGTATTATTCAATTTGAACTAGTTGTTATCAGGCTCAGTACTTCTGCCAGAGTTATTTCCCTGTGTAACCTTTTAGACAGGATGATTAAATTCTTACATTTCACAGTGATTCTTAGAACTTTGTCCAACTATGTCTACTTAGCTATGTCGGAAGTGGAGCATCAAGAAACTACTAAGCATTTCAATGATCTGTTTTCTGGACTATGCTGTAGAACTTCTCTCTCTCTCTTTCTCTCTCTCTCTCTCTCTCTCGCGCGCGCACACACACACACACACACACACACAGATTTGGTCAGGATATACCGTACTTGGGATTTAAAAGACTGTAAATCTTTGCAGTCACAGTGCTGTTTATTGGCTGTTCTGGCCTTGAACAGCATAGGGGATTTGTTATTTTTTTCTTTTTAAAAACGTTAAAGAGCCTCAATAAAATGATCTTTTAATAAAAAGATATAAAAAGATTTGAAGTGGAAAAAAAAGTAAAGCAGTGGTTCTCATGACCCCTATGGGGATCAAACGACCCTTTAACAGGGGTTGCCTGATTCATAACAGTAGCAAAATTACAGTTATGAAGTAGCAATGAAAATAATATAGTTGGGGGTCACCACAACATGAGAAACTATATGAAAGGGTTGCAGCATTAGGAAGATTGAGAACCTTCAATGATGTCTTTCCCATCTTCATTATGACCATCTCATATGTTTGAATTATGTTGGCTTATGTCATGTATGTTTTGTTATTTGTTCTATGTATCCATACCAAATGTAAAAAGGGCATATCAAACCGTAAAAAAAAAAAAGAATGGCAATGTGTACCAAAGTGCCTTTTAGGCAAGTTCCCCAGGTGGTATATAAAACCCCAAATTGATGTAGCTGAGCATGGTTTGGCAGCTATTTTTTGCACTATTTTTGTGGCAAAGTTTCCTTTTCCCCTTTTTCTGAAGTTATTTTAAAAAGGGGAGTGGAACAATGAAGAGTGAAGAAAGCGGGCTCACTTGTGAAAGTTCCCTGTCTCGTGCTCACTGCCATAGGGTTGCTTCTGGCTCGTGGTGCCCAGTAGGACAGGGGTGAGCTGCCCTTTCAGCTTTCTGAGGCTTGAAATCTTTATGGAAATCGACAGCCTTATCTCTCTCCCATGGAACAGTTGGTGGGTTGGAACCTCAGACTTTGTGGTTAGCAGCTCAGTGCATAACCCAGTTTGTCACAACCTTCTTTAGGTTTTGCTAATTACTTTGTTGATGCAAACATGTCTTAAACAACCAATACTCTGCACCTGATATTTTATTCACTGAACACAGTGTTCACATTGTTGTAATGTGCTCAACACACACCTAATTCATAATATTTAAAAAAGGCTAGTAATTTTAATTAATTGAAATCTTCGTAGGGTGGGGGACAAGGAAACAGTGATTTGGCTCATGGAACAATAGGTTCCTTTGGTTTAGAAATCCTATTTTTAAACACTGAAATGATGATCTTTGTGTTGTACCTCTTACCTCACAATGTTGACTTAGATTTTGTTCAGAATGTGTATACTGTTCAGATTGGCATTTATTTTCTTTATGTCTTTTTCTTTGTTGTACATACAGACAACTTCCTACTAGAGCTTCCCCCAACTCCCTTCTTAAAAAAAGAACACTTGTATCTTTTATTCACTCAGATTTTCAGTATATCTGAACCAAGTGGTCAGATAATTGTTTCAGCTCCAGTTGTATATAAACAATCCTTTTCCTACTTCCTGAGTACGCATAAAATTTGAGATTTAAGAAGAAATGACTTAGTACTACTCTAAGTTGCCTGAGACCCAGGCACTGGAGATTTGGGTAAACCATGGGGATGGGCTCTTGAAATGTGCCTGTACTCACCTTTGCCTCTCTGACCTAGTCTCAGCACGGGCATCGGTGTGTTGCACTTACAGGTAGGCTTGCAGCACTCCCTGCAGACTCCCTGCGGTGTGGGATATGCCTGGGCTTATCCCTCCTCTAAGTTGTACATGATTTTCAGTGAAGGCTTATGAATAAACACCTTTGCCATTTAATTTAAAAATATAAGGCCTTTCATTAAAAGGATATAAGTAAACTTCAAATTTGAAAACTGTTGTTGTGCTTGTTATGGTTTAATATTCTCTTTAATCCAGAACATGGAGTGTTTTCCCTTTTGACATTTTGCAAGTATTGAAATACTTAATTTTGAACAACCTTTTCATTTTCAGTAAATATACAATCATAAGCTGTGGTAGGGATAGTCTTCACTCAGCTCTCCCTTCCCCCCTCAGCCCCCATGATAATATCTTGCATTTCTGTAGCTTGATAGCACTATATCTGAAATTATATATGTGCAGGTAAGTTAAAAAGTATTGCTGCAGACATCATAGAAACCTTTACAAAACAAAAATATCCACCGTTTTTCAGCATGTCCCTTATCTAGGTCTATGTACTTTTGAAGACAGTGTTTCTCTCCAGCTCTTCCATGAATAATTCTATATTCTTCGATGTACAAGGTCAAAATGAGAGTTTGGGGCATAGTCAGGGGATTCAAATTGGGGGATTCATTTTCAATGTTCTTTGAGTTTTGGGAACAAAAAGAAGGCTGAGTTGTCTAGAGGAACAAAACCAGAGGCCTCATATGTATAAGAAAGAACTTTATATTAAATAATTTTGTATCAAGAAGACATCGAGCGCAGCCTAACTTAAATCCAAGGGTCTGATGTCAGTTGGAGCCCTCTTCAGATTGCTATTGCCGGAAGCTGAAGAAGCAGAGAGATGAAATGTCCTGTGGGGAGACCACAGCCCCGTGAGTCCTGAGAGTCTCCAATCTAGAGTCAGTGAAAACATGGCAAGTGGCTGAGAGCTCCCAGGTTGGCTCCCAGTGTCAGGCTGCCCCTGACAGCAGATGCAGTCCCAGCAAGGAGGAAGGGAAGGAGGGAGCATGAGGAGAGGGGAGGGATCTCCAGTGTCTCATAAAAAGACCACACTTCTCCTGAAACATCATCAGGCTGTGACTTGATTGATGGGGTGGATCCCACCTTTACATTTTCATACAAATTCAAGTTGACAAGAAATTCATGGTGCAAAAAGGAGCCCTGATGGTGGAGTGGTTGCACAGTGGGCTGTGATGCTCAAGTCCGGCAGTTCAAGACAACCCGCCTCTCAGGAGAAAGACTGGACTTTCTGCTCCTGTAGATCGTTCGCAGTCTCAGAAACGCACAGGGTCAGTTGTACTCTGTTCTTTAGGGTTGCCGTGTGCCTGCATCAACTTGGGTTTGTGTTTGTTTTTCACTTTCCCCCCTATTTTTGAAAGAGGGCAAGAGCAGGGCTGTAGGATGGAAGGGCAGTGGTTTCCTAACAAGTTTTTCACAGGACAGGCCTTGCTGTTATCCTTGAAGAGTGAGCAAGTATATAGTCGTGAGGAAAAAAATTGTCCTAAGTACCAATTTTCTGGTCTTTTCCTTACCTATGCAGTTTTCAGTTTTCTTGAAACTTCTTTATAATAAGCCCCCAAATTACCATGTTTTCTTTGAGAAAATCTGTCAAGATTACTTCTTTATAATCCCTAAAGAGCTGTTACAACCTTTGGAGCTAGCCTCTCTGCCTTGAATATAACTGGCCCAGCAGGTCCCTCCCTATGCTCCCTGCCCAAACCTGGAAGCCACTGTTTTGATTGGGCCTTACCTTGTGGTTCATACTTTCAAATCCAAGATTCATCTCCATTTCTGATTCATTTCATAGACTTGTCTTCCTTAACTTTGATCTTGCTTAAAGACTGATGGAAAGATTAACCCTTTGAACTAGACAATCTTTGCACAATCCCTTTATACTCATTGAGTCAAATGAAAGTTTCTTGAAGCTAAGATGTTCATTTAAGATTGAAAAATGCCAAACCATGTGAGATCTTAACTTCAGTAGTTATCTCATCATTAAGCATTGGAAAGTCTATAGTTTCCCATAATTTTTTGGATTTCAATTTCATTCTTCATTTGTTTAAGTTGATGGTCTTGCATCTCTTGGCTCATTTTTTAGGTCTTCCTGACATTCATTAAGATACTTGAACCATCTCTTGTTTTAGTTTTGGCAGCATTCCCATATACTGTTGGAAAGCTTCAATATGCTATCTTGGATTTTGTTAAAAATTAGATATTGGTGGGACTAGGGGCTCATGACCACAGTCTCAGACATTAAGGTCAGTTGCCATAACAAAGGCCACATAGACATATTGTTCTTCATTCTAATTAGGTGAGAATGTAGGGTCTTCAAATCTCTGTGACTGAGCAGCCAACTGAAGTGGTCCTCCCAGAATGATGAAAGTGGAAGAGCCATGAAAATAGACCTCTGGATTAATGGCCTTTGCGAAAATCACTCCACAACCCCAAGACTGGAAAGAACTGCCAACTCTGAAAGGAACCATTAGAAAGTAAAAAGACAGGGCTTACTGGGTGGGAAGAGACTACAGGAACCCCTAAGACTAAGTATGACCCTTAGTCATCTTTTAGGTCTGGAAATGAACTCACTCACATGGCTCAATTTCCAGCCAAATAATGGAGTTATAAGAACAATAACACTAAAGAGGCACCCACACCTTAGAATTATAAGCCATTTGAGATCAAAAGACTTAGGAAGTAAGGCAGAATGGGGGTAGGAAGACTGGGAGGAAATGGGAGAAGTTATTTCATTGTGGGAATTACAACCAATCACATGAAACAAATGTATTTTAATTATTGAATGGAAGATTGTTCTTCTCTGGAAAACACTCTGCCCCCCATTCCTTTCCTCTCCCATCCATACACCCTGACCTCAAAATCGCTTTTTTTCTAAATGACTAAAAAACCCTCTTTTTGAGAGCAACTTAAGACTAAGATGAACTTGCTACTAAATTATCTGCAGTCACCCACTGACAGAGACATGTTGAAACACAGTTTGTTTGGAATAAACCTATGCAAGTATGAACAAATCCAAGTAGCCATACTTTTTGATTTCCCATATATTTTTATAGTAGAACCAAATATTTTTTGACTTCCTATATGTTTTATAATAGAACAATTTCTGCATGTACCATTCAGTGACACATTACATTCTTCAGGTTGTGCAACCATTTTGCTTTTCCAGGTTGTTCTCTCCCCGTTAACATTAATCCACTGCCTCTTGAGTCTCCTGTGTAATCTTTCAAGTGGCTGCTGTCATTTTGATCCCATAATAGGTTTTAAGAGATCACAATGCTCAAGGTAGGCATTGTGTACTAATTAAGTAAAAATATTGTTTGGTTTAAAGAAGACATGGGGATATAGTTGACTGAAGGTTTAATCATGATCTCGACAGTAGTTTTGGCATTTATCCAGCATTTAGACTTCAACAAGCTTAGATTCTATGATTTTTTTTCTGTAATATCACCTCTTGATTAGAACTCTGAGGCAAAATTTTTGATAGCTGGATACCATCCTTTTTTTTTGGGGGGGGTCTCAAAAAAGGTGGTCTCATGTTAATGGAGGCAAGTAGTCATGCTTTCCACTTCCTCTTCCTGACCCTCCTCTTCCCAGTTGTGCACTTCCCTGGAGAATTTTAATCAATTGGATCTGCACAAGAATCCTGTGTGTGTTTGCATGTTTGTTTAGACACATAACACAAGGACCAGCCAGGCCTGGGAAACAATGTACAGATTTTTTTGTAATTGCAAGTGCAAATTGGGGCAATAAGTGATATTTATAAGTGAATGATTTCCTTTTTTAAATCATTTTATTGGTGGCTCGTACAACTATTATTACATATATACATCCATTGTGTCAAACACACTTGTACATTTGTTGCCATCATCCTAAATTTTTGTTGAAAAATCTAATTAGAAAGGGAGTCCATATGTTTGAGACTTACATTTTCCAATCCCATTTGCATGATTGTAAAGTTTGGGAGAGATGGAATAATCGGATTTGTCATTTTCTTCCTGGACCAAACATGCGTGTTAGGTGTTGATTGTAAAGAAGTTGTGGATTTATTGTAATAAAATGGATACTGTGGGTATCTACAAAATGGAGAGCTCACTCTGTAAAGGTAAAATTTTTTTTCATTAATCATTTTATTGGGGAGTTTTACAAATCTTATAAGAATCCATCATTCAATTGTATTTAGTGCACTTGTACATATGTTACCATTAACATTTCCAAAACATCTTCTTTCTACTTGAGCCCTTGGTGTCAGTTCCTCTTTCCCCCCTCCCCTCCCGCCCTTGTGAATCCTTGATCAATTATATATTATTATTTCATGTCTTAGACTGTCTGTTTTCTCCCTGTACCCACATTTCTGTTACTCCTCTTTATTGGGGGGAGGAGGCTTATATATTCCAGCCTATAATGGGGTCCCCCTTTCTCTTCTCATTCGACCATTCCCCTACCCTCATGATATCGCTAGGTCTTACCTGTCCTGAATTCCATGTGTTGAGAGCATTTATCTGTACCAATGTGTTTCTAGCCGTATTTGTAAGGTAGAACTGGGTCATGGTGGTTGGGAGGAAACATTCCAGAACTGGAGGAATGATGTGTGTTTTGCCGGTGTTATATTGCACCTTGGTTAAATTGTCCCTTCCTTGTAACCCTTCTGTGGGGAGATGTCTAATTGTCTACATATGGACTGAGTCTTCACTCCAACCCCCCTGTTTTGCATTGATATAATTGTGTTTTTTTGGATCTTTTTATACCCGATCCTTTGAATATCTCATGATCACACAGGCTGATGTGCTTCTTCCAGGTGGACTTATTTGCTTCCCTGCTAGATAACTGCTTGTTAACTTCAAGTCTTTAAGATCCCAGACACTGTATCTTTTGATAGCCGGGCATCGTCGGCTTTCTTTACCACACTTGGTTATGCACACATTTTGTCTTCCTTGATTATATTAGGAAGGTATCAAAGAGTCCCAGGTTACTAGAACAAAGTATTGTGTTTAGGGAGCCATGGGTTGAGGTCCAAAGTCTGTCAGCTATCTTAATAATTAACATAAATATATATATATATATAATTGCTCTCTCTTGCTTTCATTATAAATTAATATATTTACATGTATACATGCCTATAGCTATATTTCTATAATAAGCTTTTGCCTCCTATTTCTTTCCTCTTTTCCCATCTTCCTTCTGTCCTACTATCATAGTCTTTCAGTAATTCCTCAGGGTTACATTTCACTTTCTCAAACTCCACCAGGCATTATACGCCCTCTTTGCCATCAATTTTAGATCTCGTTCCCTTATTCTTGAGTTTGTTGACTCCCCCTTCCCACCCTCTCCTCTTCCATGTTCCCCCGGGACCACCATTCCCATTGTTTTCTCCTTGGGATTGTTTGTCCTGTTGATCTTTTTTTGGGGTCCTTCCTTTCTTACATAGCTAGACATAGAGTGAAAGGAACAAACAAGTGTGTAAAGATAAATTGAAGAAACTCATTGCCAGTCCCGAGATGGGCTGGAATGGGAAGACATCCAAATTCACAGTGATGGTCGCCACTTCACTGCACAGTGAATAAGCAATCATTCTTGTAGACTTGGAGCAAGAAATGAAGGGAAAAAATTACAGTCGTCTGGAAGACAATTGAGAGTCAAAGGCAGTGTCCCTAAGAGTGGAGCTTGGCAGGGAGAGGTAGATTACATGATTGGTCAAGGGTACAAAATTACAAGTGGACCGGCTTTTTAGTTTATTACAGCATAGTCACGGGGCTATGGCAGGACAGGTTTTTCTGGTAACTTATTTAAAAGCTGGTTTTCCAGTAATAGTTTTGTGAGGGTCGATTATGAAGATCTATCAATAATTGCTGTGCATCAAGACGTTTTGGGTCAAAGCTATTGCATCTACTTGACTGTAGAGTGCAATGAGCCTCTGGAGCAGACTGATAGGCTGTGAGGGCCAGAGTTCAGAAGAAGAACGCTCCGTCACTGTCTGGGGTTAGGGCAGCAGCAGGGTGAGGGGAGCTGCTGCTAGGAAAGGCAACCTAAAAACATGCTTGACTCATGTCAAGGCTTTCAGAGTGCTCTGTTTATACACACCAAGTGCCTCAATTTTGGGCTCTCTAAACGGGTTTGTTGTGAAGACTCAGACATTTGCGGCATACATGTATGTGAAAGTACTTGAATCTGATGAGGACTGTACAAGTGTTCATTGCTAATACCCTTGAGTCTGATCTTTGATATGAAATGCAAGATTTAAGTATAAACCTTTGATGAAAGTACAACTTGAAATTTTTTGATTAAGTCCTAATGCGCACATTTTCTTCTGTATCAGTTTTGTAAATTGAGCTGTGTAACTCTATGCAATGCTGGAGAGAGGTATCCATCTCAAGGGAAGCAAAAGTAGTGTTCATATTTAAAAATTCTTCCCGGGTAGTTCTTTATGCACTCGCATTCAGAATTAGGTAGCATTTGAAAGTCACCGTTGTCTAACTCTGTTCCTGAGGATTCTGAGGGAATAAGTCTGCCACGGGCCTTTGGCTTGATGTCCTCACACTTAGCCAAGGCGGAGAAGCTCTGCCGACATGACTGAGGGTTCTGAGGGGAGTGATCAGAGGTCCCGTAAAGATAGTAATTTATGCCGGGGCCTGTAGTGAGAGAAAGTGGCATCGTGGTGGGCTAGGGTGTAGTGACTTACCTATTTTGGAATGCAGGATTTCACTCTGGGGACTTTTTCCCCCTTTCTTTCTTTAAGGAGCCTTGGTAGCCCATTGCTCAGCTGGGAACTGTAAGGCTGCTGCTTCAGACCCATCAAGGTGCTCAGTGGGAACAAGCCCTGTAGTCTGCTATTATGAAGGGCTGCAGCCTTGGGGATCGATCTCATGGGGAGGTTCTCCTCTGTTCCAGAGTGGAGCTGGACTTGATGGCAACTTTCTTTTTTTCTTTTAAAGACAAATTTCACTTTATTTTTTGCAAATCTGCATTTGAAAAATACTGGGAATCAACATAGGAAAAACAAAAAGAAAGGCGGGAGAGTAATTACTGTCTTAACTCCAGGGAGCTACAGCACCCTGATTGATTCAAGGAATCCTGAAGAGCTTGGGAGACTAGTACAGGAGGAAGGAGAGTGAGAATTTACTGAGGGAGAGGCCCCGAAGTGGGCCCGGGGGAGGACCTGGAGGCTGAGGGGGAGGAAGGGACTTCCGCAGGTAGCCACAGGGTAGAGGTCGTGGAGGGCCGGTGTCCCCATGCAGAGGCATCAGCGGAGTTGGTCCTTGCATGCCATGTGGAGGCTCTGGACCATGGGTGAGCCAAATGGAGGCCTGTGGGGACGTGCCCATTGGAGGGGGTCTAGGATGAGGCATTCCATGTAGTAGTCGGAGTGGTGGCAGTCCCCCCTTGCCTGGGGACCCAGCATGGGGATGTCCTAAGCCATGGTAGGCCAGCTGCATCTGAGACATCTCTGCCCGGGGCAGCCCACTGGTGGAAAAGGGTGGGGATGAGAACGTTCAGGATCTCCAGGAGACATAGGTGGTGGTGGCATGTCTGGGGTATACCAGGGAGAAGGGCTCTGGGTGACACTGGGGGTGGGAGGGAGCCAGAAAGAGGCATATCTGGTGGAGGAAGTGATGTCATCAGACCCCAGTGATGACACCTCAGGATTGGGGGCAGAAGGTGGAGGGGGGTGCATCAGCAAATAGCTGGTGACAGCGGTCAGCCTGGGAGAGAGGATTGTGGACTGCCAGGAGCCTTACCGCTGCCAAGCCATGCTGCTCGCTCTTAGAGTCCTTAAAGGCCTAGGACACAGCATCTTCCTCACTCAAGAATTCCACAAAGCCTGTTCAGTGACTACCCTTTGGTATGTGAGTGTTGACTCCTGGCCCTGCCTGGAGGAACAGCTCCCTTAAGAGTGGTCTGCTAACCTCATCCAGGCCCCCCAGACCCTGGGGGCACTAACAGCCTGGTTCTTTCTGGCAGCCACAGCAAAGCAAACGAGCTCCTGCCGTTGGCAAATTTCTTTTAAAGGAGATAATGATTAAAAATAAAACACGTGGTAATGTGAGGAATTTGCCCTAGCGGCAACCTGTGACCGAAGAAGAAAGATAATTTTATAAGAAAAAAAATTTCTGTGTGTGTGTGAGAAATTGCTGAGATCCTTAAGTAGGGAAACTGAGCCATGGCTGGTTAGCATGCTTGCTGATGATTCTGTTCAAAACCTGGCACAAATGCCTTGGACCACAACATTTACCCTGTGAAGGTCCGATGCTTTTCTTTCCACCAAGCATTTGTGGCATTTTAATTTTCCTTTAGGTTAAGGTTTTGCTTGGCTGAAATGGAATTTAAAAAAATTTTCCTAAAGTAATACATGCTTGACTTGAGAGTCCCTGGTTTGAAAACTTTTTCTCAATGTGTACAATGTAAAGATTTTACATTGCTGTTAAAAATAATGATTCCTTAAATAGGGGAGAAAACTCTTAAAGAACATTTAAAAGTTACCTTGGCAGCCTGGATTCTCTCTTGTACAATGGGACGTTGATTATTATATTATTGAGTAAGTTCCTTATCTCTAAACTGAAATACTTAACGTAGGACTCTTGTTTCTGTCTTACTGTTAGGTGTAAAGATTTCTCTCTGTGTTACTGGAATCCCTATTGGATGCTGCCCTCTGATGTTTGTGGAATGAACTGCTTTTGGGAAGCGACTTTTAGGTAGGCATTTAATACTTAATTGATAGATCAGGGTAGGTAAGATTAGACAGTAAATAATAAAAACTAATTTATTTTCCTGTAACGTACTATTGTCCTCCAAGTAAATTTTTCTGGCTGAATATTCAATTCCCTTTTCCCATTTGGAGTTAAAGTTCGTTCTTACTAATTCGAGTATATACTGTATATAAAATGCTCTGATTTTCCTCAGATTTTATTGATAAGCCATTGTTCTTAGAATTTATGATCCCACTCTAGGTAAAAAGTGAGAAAGGTAGACTTCTACTGACATTAACACACACACATGCATGGAAAGCTGGTACACAAAACAAACGTAGGTAGATAGGGGACCATTGGGTAAGATTAAGTTGAACATTAGCAGAAACATTGAATTTTGGGAAAGGGGAAGAAGAATAAAAATGCTTCATGTAAGAGCAAATGATACAGCAGTCTCTACTGACCTCTTGGGAGCACTGGTGTCAGTGGTTAAGTGCCTGGAAGTGAACTGAAAGGTTGGAGCCCACAGCTGCTCCACAGGAAAAAGACATGGCAGTCTGCTTCTGGAACGATCACCTCCTTGGAAGCCTGAGGGGCTCAGTCTCTTCTGTCCCCTTGCCTGCTAGGAGTAACAGTGACAATTGACAACAAGTTTGGTTTGTTGTTTTGACCTTTTAAATGATTTCTCTGTATAATGAAGGCCTGGAGTTGGCTGACAGTTTAGATCCCTTCCTGCTGTAACCTTCAAAGAAAGAAAGAAAGAAAGAGATTTGATAGGAATGGGGCAGAGTGGTGGTTTTCAAAGACTCAGCTCCCTGAGCGAATGGTGGTGGAGTGGGGCAGTAGCCCTGAAATGTCTTCCTCAAGAAAAAAAAATTTTTTTTAAGAATCATCTATTTGTACCCAGTGTTCATGATTCATGTACTTTTAAATTCTATTCATTCTATTGCTAGGCACCGGTTGCTGCTGGGAATGTCTGTGAACATCTGGCTCTGACCTTTTGGGGGCTTTGGGCCAGTAGACTTGAGCTTGCAGGAATAAGTGACAAGTTCTAGCTCTGATGATGGGCGAAGTGGTAGGTGGGTAGTCAGCTCCAGGCACAAGAAAGCGATGTCTAAACTGTGACGGCAGCCAGGTCTAAGGGCAGGAGCTGAGGCATTCTGGGTGGGGAGAACTGCTGTATTTGCAGAAACTGAAAGGAGAAGACAGTATGATCAAGAAACTGCAAGGCTTTATCACTAGAGCACAGAGTAGAAGAAGGGTAGAGAGTCTATAGACCTTGTTAAGTGAAGGCTTCACCTGGCATTCTAGAATTTTAAGCACTAGAGTGACATTCTAAAGTGTGCATCTTGGGGACCTTGATCTTGCCTCACTGATCAAGGTGAGATGATTAGATGAAATGAAAATAGTAAGGCCATTTTTTTACATATGTCTCAAGGATATAATAGGGCTGAAGTTGCATGCATATGTATTTTAATATAAAAACATCTTAGGTTACCTCCCACCAGCTCTCTGCATAGATTTCCTAGTACAAATGTGGCCCTGAAATGATGAACATCTTAGAAAAAAGGATTGTGGGCTGCTGCAAACCCTGCACTCCCCTCCCCTTGCTGTTAGCTGCTTTCTCAAGGCGTATATATATATATATATATATATATATATATATAATATAACATACATTTTAATTCCTGTGCTTCCGCTCTGCTATGCATCTTGCATGAAAAACTGGCAAGGAACACAAAATATTTTCTTTGTATCCCATGGCTATGGACAAGTTTGGGTGATTACAATTTTAGCAGGGATCAGTCCAAGTCAGATTTTAAAGATGATTTAAAGATAATATTACCATTTTTGGTTAATAGACCAGTGCCTAACCTATAACCCCACCGACTCTTACGATAATCTTACCATTTTTAAAGCTTTTATTACTTTTGGAAATTGGAGTTTTATATATATTTTTTCTTGCTAATGGACAAGTGTCGACAAGGCACCAATTTGCTACTTCCACTCTTTTGACAAAAGTCTGTTTACTCTGGAAGCCTGGTAAGCTTGAAAACTTCAGAACAGTCTGGTTTATACAAACTCCAGACACTTTTGTAAATTAAAGCATGCATCATCATGATTATCAACAATATCAACTACCAAGAATTTCCCTCCAGGACAACTTATTTGATCCATTTCTCTTCTTTTAACTTCCCTAGTTTATTTTTTTAATCCCGAAGTCTGCCCTAGGAGAAATTACTTGTGAATCCCCCTTGTGCTTGTTACCATCTGAAATATTCTGTGTAATATTAATTGCATAGTCTATATCATGATTACATAAAAACTAAATCATTTTGCTATACGTAATTATGTAATTTTTTTGGAGGGGGGGCATCACTGCTCTCTGGTGGTGGGAGAAGAGGCCCAGCCCCACTGCTGGAATTGAACCCCTGTCCCAGTGTCCTGCGCACAACCACTACGCCACCGGGGCTCAGCCCAATTATGTAATATTTTGTAAACTTAGAGAAACTATCATCCTCATACTTAATTACCCTATTCCAAACATGCTGATGACGAGCCCAAATACGACTCCGTTGCACATGCATTCTCCCCCTTTATTTCAGCATTTAGGTTCTTAAACTTCATTGAACTTTGGAATCATCTATGGATCTGATGAAACTACAGATCCCTGGGCTTCATTTGCAACCTAATGACTCCAGGTCTCTAGGCAGCAAAGACCTCTCTGGCCTTCAGCGCCTTGGCCTGCTTCTCTGGGCAAGTGTTTAAGAGTTCTTTTTGCTTTGTTGATAAATGCCCAGAGGGACTGACTCCGCTAGCAAACCTTCTCTCCGAGGTTGTCGGCTTTCTTGTTCCTTGTGGGCCCAGAAGCGCACCACACTGTCTTCTGTTGGGATCTTGGTTCTGCGGCTGCTGCTTCTCTGTCATTGCTGTATAATATTTCAGCAAGATATAAACAATGCTCTATCTCTTGGGTCAAGCAGGTTGTGGGCGTGGGGTTCTTGGGTCCAAAGGATGCACTTCACTCCTAGTTGTTTCTTGGTGGTGGTGCGTGCCCCCTTTCTGCCTCTGGAGTGGCTCATCCTAAGCCCAACAGAATGGCAAAACTGATCAGTCCGCATGCTGGGGTTCTGTATTCTTTATTTTCATAGTAGCACCCCCACAGAGGTGCCATGCCCCTCATGTCCAGTCCCCTTGATGAACCACAGGCATTTCACATTTGCACAGTCCTCCCTAATCACTTTGTGGGAGTTAGAAAGGTTGCTTAGAAGGGTCATACTGGGTAATTCACTGCATCACGGCTAAGCAAATAACAAATGCCTGTGCCGGTCAGTCTTGCTAGTGATTGGTCACCTTGCATCTCTTATTCAGGTCATGTGCAGAGAGCAGCACCTTGAGTTGTATCAACTCCTTGTCTTCACTGGTAAATCCAAATGACATTTTATAGAAGTGTATAATCGAAAGATAGAAGTGACGAACAAAGGTATAGGTTTAGCAAAAAAATGAAAAGTGATGGCAGAGGAAGTGAAATTTGAGTCGAACAGATGTAAAGTTGTGGAAGAAGTGACTGATGATGGGAATGCCGACAGTGCCACCTTTCTAGAGACTTGAAACATGCAGCAGAGGAGTTAGTGAAGGCACAGGTATTGGCATCAGTTAGCAACGTGGCTGTGACTCACAGATGAAGGTGCATGTCCCGCAGCAGTGAGCCTGGCACATCTGTGTGCGTCAGGGGAACTCTCTGGGATACAAGTCTGCGAGGACACTGCAAGCAAGCACGAAGGATAAACTCCTGGCAGCGACTGCAGACCTAGGGCGGAGTGTGACTGTCAAAATATGGCAACAGCTCTCCTCAAGAAGCAGCACATAAATACTCTTGATCAAGTGTACAAAGAAATCAAGCACTTTAATTCTTAGTGTTTCAAATTATTGCTATACATTCCAATTGCCAAAGATAGTTAGCTAATGATACAATTTTAATATCTTGTATTTTTTAAAAGTCACAGAACAGTCATCATTCCTTCCTTTGATTATTAAGTTTCTCATCTTGGACTGCCCACGTGGCTGCACACCTACTGTGTATCGATATTTACATCCTGCAACTTTGGTAGACTCTTGTTAAGATCTAGAGATTTACCTATTGATTTTATTGTATTTTCTACATACATACTAATGTCATCTGTGAACAATGATCATTTTGTTTCTCTAATTCTTACATGTTTTATAGAAAGGAGACATGTTTTATAGAAAGTAGCTAAAATTTGTGTTAAAATCTAAATTTAATCCAAAATATTTATATTTCTTAATATTTATTTTAAATCATTTTATTTGTAGCTCTTACAGTTATAATAGCATTTCATAGTTCATTTAAATCAGTAGTATTGTACAATTACTACCACAGTCAACTCCTTTTTACCCCCCTTATTTATTTTTTTTCCTTGTAGTAGTTAAAAAAATTTTTTTTTGACCCATCTTACTCGATCCAGTATATCCATTCTCAGTTCTATTGTTACACTTCCACGGAGTGTGGTTATACAGTCTTCAGTGCTCTCAGCTCCCTTTTTCTCTTTTTAATTCCTCCCACCCTTTCCACTCTCCCAGGGAACCATTACTCCTGTTACTGTTTCTGAGGGGTTATCTATCTTGACTTTCATGTGCCAAGCGAACTTAAGTATACAAATGAACATAGTAAATCTAATATGATTAATGAGGTAAAACAAATAAAAACTAATAGGGGAAGAAATATTAAAGAACTAGAGGATAGTTATGTGGTTCATCAGAGTAATTTTTAATATTTATTTTGAGGTATTTTATGTTGCCTCCTATTTTGACACTCATTTAGGAGCCATTTTCTAAAATGGGTCTGTTTTATAGATCATAAGTAGTCTATTTTACTTAACATTTTAGTCAGAATAATTAGTTGTGCTTGTTATGTGTTAATCCTTCATAAGTAGTTTGAAATGTTGAGAGAAGATGTGAAAGGTTTTAAAGGTTACTTAGGCCTGATGTTATAAACATATACTGCTGTGCTAAGTTCAGATTCAAACATAGCTTCCAAAAGTAACTTGGGCTTAGGTAATCCTTCCAAAAATACATTTGGATGTTTGATTACCAGTATGTTTTATACCATTGTACAGATTTTCACTTTTCTCTGAATACTTTGTAAATGGGACTTGTGTGAGAGAAATTTTTTTTGGTAATCAGCATGGTTTAAGATTGCACGCAACATTGAAATATTTATAAATGAAATGTGTAAATTTGCTTGCAGATGAGAGTCATTGGTAGATGGAAGATGATGTAAGGAATAGTTTAGATGAAACATGAGTTGCAATGAATAAGTTGTTATTGTAGCTGAGAGATGGGTGTGTGGGAATTGACTGCATTAATTTGTCTACTCTTGTGATCTGCTTGCTGTTTGATTTAGATTAAAAGTTGTTTTTTTGGGCACCACTGCCCTGGTAGGAGTAGGAAGCCCATCCTTGCTCCTGGAGAGCTGCTGCTGGATTTGAACTGCCAACCCTGTAGGCCACCACTGCCAACCACTATGCCACCAGGGCCCAGCCTAGATTAAAAGTTTTTTTTTTTTTTTTTTAGGCATCACTGCCCTCAGGTGGTGGGAGTAGGAGGCCCAGCCTTTGCTCCTGGGAGCTGGAATTGAACCTCCAACCCAGTGGGCCGCAGTCGCGCGCACAACCACTACGCCACCGGGGCTCCGCCCCCTAGATTAAAAGCTTTAAGATTGACCAAAAGAGTTTAAAATCAGTATATTCCCATTCTTAAGGTGAGGTTCAATGATCGAATCAAATGCCAGTGCCTAAAACAATCAGCTTGAGTAATCACCTAATTTATGTGCATCTAGAAGTCATTATTTACCATTTTAGGAGAACTGAGAAAATAGTTTGATTAAGACAGGCTGGCCCAAAGTAAAAAAGATATGATGCATTTATCCTGGTAAGGATTTGTATGTTGGTGTTTCTTTGCGTTTTAGACCTAAGCTTTGCACTTCAGTTTTTGAACAGGGAGGATATAGACTATGTTGCAGACTTTTTGTCCCATACTAAAACAATTGGAAATGTGGTTTTCTTTTCTTTTAGGTACGGTCTGAAAACGCCACCGGTTGAGCACATACACATAGCTGTGGTTGCCTGTGGCGAACGACTGGAAGAAACTGTAACCATGTTGAAGTCTGCCATACTTTTCAGCATCAAACCGCTCCAATTCCATGTTTTTGCTGAAGATCAGCTGCATGCCAGCTTTAAAAGCATAGTAAGTATTTGAGACTTAGTAAAGGTAGTATAGTAGGGTAGACTATATAATGGAACATGATGATATATTTTTTTAAATACTTTCATTGTCCGCCTCATGTGGGGAGGGCTCCTTGCTGCCACGCTCTTCGTGCAGACCAGACCTGGTTATCAACGAGAGGTGGTTTTTGAATATGAGTAAGTTACTTTGCCAAATATGTAGGTTTTTAATTCTCGTACTATTGTCTTAGGATGTTTTGACTGAGAAATCCTATGATTTAATTTTGTTTCCATCTTGACTTGGAATTGCCTCACTCAGAGTACACCCAAAAACTTTAATCATGTTTTGAGGAGAGAGAATTCTTGATCGACTCTTTGGAAGGGAGTGGATTTTTTTCTTGGATAAGAAAGTTTCTTGAGCTGAGCCCCGGTGGCGTAGTTTGTGCGCAGTACTGCGGCCCACTGGGATGGAGGTTCAATTCCAGCTCCACAGGAGCAAAGGCTGGGCCACCTACTCCCACCACCAGAGGGCAGTTTTTTTTAGAATAAACTTGGCTGTCATTGTAGTGTCTTAACAGGATAAAGAAATATATGCACATATTTCATGTACAAATTAGGTCCAGGAAAATATCTGTTCCATGCCTTCAAGAACTCTTACTTAGTCTATCTTATTAATGGATTATGTACAATGTGTGTTTTCTATCTTGTCATCTGAATAATGTCCCCATATTTTCAACAGCGTAGAGGAGAAAGGGTGAACAAAACAGTGGCTTTCCTTTGCTTTAAAGACACTTTCCAGAATTTAGACATGACAATCCTGCCAGTATTCCGTCGGTCTCAATTTCTTTATGTGACTACACCTATCTGTGTCTGAAAGTGTAGGTTGTACTCTTTAATTGAGGGGATCATGCAATTGGATTGGAAAAATACATATTGCTATGGAAAAAGAGGAGACCAGCTATCAGGGGAGAAGCATACATGAAAATGAAAATCTCCCTGTCTTGTGTTTTGAGATCTTACAATGATGATGATTGAATACTAATGGCCTAAAACTAGATGAGCTGTAGGATGACATCAAGAACATCCTAGATGAAGAAACAAAAAGGTTGTTAAAAAGACTGGGAATAAAGGGAAGACCAAATGGAATGTCAGAAAAACTCGGAAACTTACTCTTAAAGGTAGATTCACCAAAGCAAATGGAATAAATGAGGACATAAAAGAGGTGAGCAGGTGAGCTGGGTGACTTGAGAAGACAAAGTATTATAAGGAAATGTACAGAAAGTTGGAATTAGAAAACCAGCAGGAAAGAACATTCTTGACATTTCTCAAACTGAAAGAACTGAAGAAAATATTCAAGCCTTGCATTTCCATATTGATGGATTCTGTTTTAAGTAACAGAATAAATCCAAAGTAGATGGAAAAAATACATAATAGCCATCCCCAAAAGAATTGGCCAGTGTTAACCAGTTCAGGACGTAGCATATGACCAAGAACCAGTGTACCAAAAGAAAGTCCAGACTGCACTAAAAGCATTGGTGAAAAATGAACCTCCAGCATTTGAGGAAATATCAGTTGAGATGTTTCAACAAACAGAACACTGGAAGCCCTCACTTATCTATGCCAAGAAATTTGGAAGATCTGACCAAGAAATATAAACCGAAGAGAGAATTGTGTGCCCATTCCAAAGAAAGATGCTCAACAATGCTAATTATTGAATGTACAGATTATGCAAAGTTAGGAGTAGCCTTGCAGGGAATGGGGATACAGTGTGGTTTAAAATTAGGAAATATGGTGTTTGCTTCGGCGGCACATATACTAAAAAATTAGGAAATATGTGCATCAAACATATCTTTTGACCATATTTGTTCAGTCTGTTTGCTGAATAAATGTGAGGAGCTAGATAATACTAAGGAGAACCTGGCATCAGAATTGGAGAAAAACTTGAACAATTTGTAGTATGCAGATGCAACCTTGGATGCTGAAAGTGAAAGGGACTTGAACTTAATGATGAAAACCAAACACTAAACCCTAGTACATTACACCTCCGCGTGAAACCTAAATCTTTACAACTGGGCCAACAGACAACATCAAGATAAACGGAGAGAAGATTGAAGTTGTCAAAGATGTCATTTTATTTGAATCAACACCCGTGGAAACAGCAGTCAAGAAAACATGACAAATTAGACAAATTTAGACAAATCTGTTGCAAAAGATGTTTATAAAAAATTTTAAAGAAAAAAAATTTTAAAGAGCAAAGATGTCACTGAAAACTAATGCATGTGTGAACCAAGCTGTGGTATTTTCACATTCTTGTAATTGGCATGCATAGGAATATGTATGCATAAGAAATACCAAAGAAACATCGATGCATTTGAATTATTGTGGTAGCAAAGAATACTGAATACACCTGGAGCTGCCAAACATATCTGTGTTGGAGGAAGTATAGTTTGAATGCTCCTTAGAATCAAAGATTTATTTAATTTATTTTGGACATATTAGCAGGTACAGATTTCCTGGAAAAGGAGAAGGATGCTATGTTTAGAAAGTAGTGGCTCCACAGAAAAGAGGAGGACCCCAAACAGTGGCTAGAGTGGGTCAAAGAGAGCAGTTGTGAGGATGGTGCAGAACTGGCCATATTTTTGTTCTGCTCAGTGAGTCAGACCTGAGTTGATGGTATCTGACAGTAACAAAGAGGATGACGATGTTTACATTATGTCTACATCTGTGCAGTAAACTTTCAAATGGATCTGGATTGTTATGCTACCTTAAATTATGCTAAGGAAGTATATTTAACATGAAATATATAAAGTATATATATATTTTATAAGAAGTATAAAACATTACTATTTTAGAATGTTTCTAAGAGCTGTATACTTGAATGCGCATTTGTGATCTTGATGTTCTTATTTGGATTGTTTTCCAAGAGATTAGCTGAGAAATTGAACTTGTCCTAACATTTAAGAGAATTTTAACAGATTGCTACCAACTGTAGGAGCTTTGAAAATGCAGTACAAAAGAAATATAAATTTATAGCTTCATTTTATATCCAGCCTCTGAATTGTTTTATAACCTGGCTAAGTTACTGCTTTTGTAATACGTATTACATCCTAAGCTTGGATTTTCTTTTCTATTAAACTTAGATTTTCCAATATTAATCAACAATTAACTTATAATTATTAACTAGTAATTGATTAATTATTAATTAACACAAAATATTTTTTATTTTAATGAGAGAATACCAATATTTTGTGGAACATAGTTTTAGTACAGAGATGATGACTAAAATTATAATATTAATTGAAATCTAATATTTCATATAAAGTTGGTATTGAAGTAGCACTTATGTAATGTATAAATTGAGCAGGGAAAACAAAAATACCTGTTTTAAAATAATTCATTATTAACAGACATCAAAGCATTAAGTTGGAAGCATTGGTGTATACCCTGAAACTGTTGGGAGGCTATATTTAATAATCTAAAATATTACATGAACACCACTGTGATTTAAAAAGGCATCTTCAGGCTGTTACTACTTAGTTCTACTTAGAACTACTTAGTTCTCCCTTGCTCTCCTATAATTTGTTTCTTTAGGAAGTTTGAATCAACACTATTATTGAAACACTAATGATAAGTCACACTTAAACTGAATTTACAATAATTCAGTGTCTTGGAGTGCATTCAGAAAATTGATAAACGTGTTCATTGTAAAATTCAGATTTATTTTGCTCTTTAAGTGATTTTTTAAAATGGCATTGGCCTTGTATTTATCAGAATGTGATAAGCTTTTTGGAGTATTCATGTATATTAAAAATTTTACAGGTGGGTAGGTATTTTTCAACCAGCTTCAGATTGGTCTAAATTTTGAATGTTAACATTATGTCAAATGTATAATGGTAATAAAATTTATGCCTCACTTTTCTGATTTAGATTTGTTTAGCAATTGAGAGGATGTTCACAACAGTTAAAGTTGAGGTAGATGAACTACTTCAAGACTTTTTCCAGTTTTTTTATTCTTTAATATCCTGGTAGGTTTTGTTTTTTTTTTAACTTAAATTCGTTTTCCTACTTTTTAACCTTTTTTTAATCATTTCATCCTGGTAATTTTCATTCTTCCTCAGTTCTTAATGTTGGAGTGTTTCTGGCATGTTACTATGATTTCAATTTAATGAATAAACACAAAGAAATGGTGAAAAAAGTATCCCAATTTCTCTCAGCTGTGTGTATGTACAACATCTTCAGTTGCAGTTGTTTTCACTTCATAAATCTTTGTTATTTTAGAAAAGAAAAGTGGAATAATGCAAAACCTCATTCTTTTTCTTTTTGGCTTTTTCAGCTTGATAGCTGGTTATTTCTACAAACATTTAATTACACATTATATCCAGTAACCTTTCCAAGTGAGAATGCAGCAGAGTGGAAAAAACTCTTTAAACCATGTGCTTCCCAGAGATTATTCTTGCCAGTAAGTTTTTTCTAGTCATTTTCTTATTTGAATCTTATATTCGCATAAATTGGTTTCTTAAGATTTACGTTTAAATCTAGTTAAATAAAGGACACATACATGCTATTTTCCTTTTTAATGCTATGTTAGACTGGGTTCTCTAGAGAAGCAAAACCAGTGAAGCTTCTATGCAGAAAGACATTTATATCAGGAACATGGCTCACACAGCTGTAGAAGCAGACAGGAACCACATCTGGGCACCTTCCGTGTCTGGGTTCAGATGCGAGGCTGTGGAAGCTAATGAACCCCATCTCAAGGGTTTCCGATGAAAATGCCCAAACTGCCATTTTGACGTGTACGTTGAAGAACACGGAGTTTTTCAGGGGGAAGGGCTGGAGAGGTGGAACCACCACCTTCAGAAATGTATAGGCCTAACTGGACGATATGTTGTTGTAATCTTTTTGTTTAATAAAAATTTCTGTGATTTTTGTGGCTGTGCTTTTAAACTTAATACTCATACAAGCCAATTTACCTTTTCTAACTGATAAGTTTCCAAAGACACAATTTGAGGTGTGAACTCGGGCAATAGGAATGAGTGGTGCTGTTCTTTTGTGGCATTCTCTGGAATGGGATTAGATGTTTACTAATTTTATGTAGTAGACGCTAGAGCCATTACAATGTTTAAAACAGGTGTGATAGTAGAAATTCTGAATTTAAAGGAAGTTCACGAATTCGGAAAGGTATGAGTTCTGGAAAGAACCTTCAGTTATTTGCTGTTAACAGGATTAAGGCAGTTCTCAGCATATGAAGAGTACAGGTTACAGAGTCTAGGATGTAAGATTTAGATGATTTTTTGATTGCTGAGCCTTTGTTCTGTACATAGGAGGTCCTAGAACCTTGTCATAAGAAGTATGCAAACAAGTGATCACAACTGCAGGGAAGTACATGGGGACTTCATGTATTCTGTATATGTTTTTGCTACCTTTTTATGTTGCGTTATTACACTGTTAACATTTATTTAATTAATATTTGAATGCCTATTTTGTGCCAAGTCACCTCTACTGACTTAAGTGCTGAGTCTAAATGAATGAGCAGAACAGACAGGCTAGGATGACAGGCTTGTTCTCAGAACTGATTGAGAAGAGATATGCGTTCAGTAAGCAAATAGCCACACAAATACAGGAAAATAGTAAATGTTAATGAAAGCATGAAGTTAAAGGCTATTTATCTTTGTTCTGCCCTATTAAAAAGTTTAGTGGCTGATAAATTGTGAAATGAAAATTGCCAGATTGTTTAATGATGTTATGTGCTTACATGTCAAATGGAATTCACATTTTAAACATTTCCCATCCTTATACACATCATTGTTAAATCTGTATCTTTTAAACCTGATTTAAATAAAATGGTGATTCATTCTTCCAAATGATAAACATTTTTTGCACTTGAAGTGTATGAGTAAAAATAGCTAACATAGACTCTGTCAGCTCCTTCATTACCCAGATGAGTCATAGGGCATTCTGACCCAATGATTATTGAACCTCAACTCTTGACCGCCCATTGCCAATGGCTCCCAACATTGAAGTTCCAGTCTGCTATTAATAATAATAATGTAAAAGCAGGAAAAATATCCTAGTGCAGAAGCAGAGTATCACTTTTAAATACAGCTCCTCCTCTCTCCTGTCACAAAAGAGAAATTATACTGACACTCACATAAACTCCTTGTCATCAAGTCAATTTAAAATATGGTCCACATTATATTGTGAAAAACATCACTTCCTGATCATTGATGAGGGTAACACTTTTCTTGTCCAGATTGTTAGTATTGGGTCTTCTCAATTTTATTTTTTTAGTTTTCTTCCCTCAAAAGTTTTATTAGAATCATCTCTTTATGGCATAGCAAAAAATGACAGATTTAGAAAAATTACTTGGACAATGTTGTTTTAAAAATGTAAACTATATCTTTGTCGATTTATAATTAAAGCATCTTATGTTTTAGTTAGATAAATTATAGTGATTTCAGTATCTTTCTTTATAGTTAATCCTGAAAGAAGTTGACTCACTATTGTATGTGGACACAGATATTCTTTTTTTACGACCCGTTGATGACATTTGGTCTTTACTAAAGAAATTCAATTCCACACAAATTGCTGCAATGGCACCAGAGCATGAGGAGCCACGAATAGGATGGTATAATCGATTTGCCAGACATCCATACTATGGAAAAACTGGAGTAAACTCTGGAGTTATGTTAATGAACATGACTCGAATGAGAAGGAAATATTTCAAGGTAAGTTGGTTAACATTTCTCTTTTTTCCCTCTACAGGCGTTAGTTTCCAATTTAGTTTTATTGGATTGTAAAGACTAAATTAAAATACTAAGACTGTTTCTTTATCTAGATTGCTGTATGTATTTCTTTCTCTTGATGTTTCTTAATATTCTGCTTAGTAGAACAATAGTTCAAACAAGGTGGTATTAGAATGAAGGAAGGTAACAGTGCACTAGGTGGGGAGCAAACAAATCTATCTCAAAAGTAACAGTGGAATGTTTCCTAGCATGGAGGCTGGTGAGACTTCGACTCAGGTATTTTGGCTGTTGTAACAGGAGGGACCAGTCCCTGGAAGGTGGACATCAAGCTTGGTAAAATAGAGGGTCGGTATAAAAGAGGAAGCTCCTTATTGAGATGCTTTGATACTGTGGGTCACCACAGTGGATTCAAGCATTGTTTATAATTTAAAAAATTATGTATTTTTATATCATTTTACTGGGGGCTCACACACCTCGTATCATAATTCATACATCCATCCATTGCATGTCAAGCACATTTGTACATTTGTTCCTTCATTCTCAAAAACATTTGCTTTCTACTTAAGCCCTTGGTATCAGCTCATTTTTCCCTTTCCTCTCAGCTCCCTCCTCCCTCATGAACTGTATGTAATTTATAAATTGTTATTATTTTGTCATATCTAACGCTGTCTGATGTCTCCCTTTTCCCACTTCCCTGTTGTCCATACCCCAGGGAGGAGGTTATATGTAGAACCTTATAATCAGTTCACCCTTTCTAACCCACCTTTCCTTCATCCTCTCGGTATCACCACTCTCACCACTGGTCCCGAAGGGATCATCTTTCCTGGATTCCCTATGTTTTTGTTCCTATCTGTACCAGTGTACACCCTCTGGTCTAGCTGGATTTGTAGGGTAGAATTAGGATCATGATAGTGGAACTGAGGAAGCATTGAAGAACTAGTGGAAAGTTGTATGTTTCATCATTGCTACTGCACCCTGACTGGCATCTCCTCCTTGAGACCCTTCCGGAAGGTGATGTCGCTTCACCTACAGATGGCTACTGGATCCCCAATCTACTCCCCCCTCATTTACAATGATAAAATTTTTAGTTCTTTGATGCCTGATCCTGATCCCTTCGACACCTCGTGATCACACATGCTGGTGTACTTCTTCCATGTGGGCTTTGTTGCTTCTGAGCTAGTTGGACACTTGTTACCTTTAAGCCTTTAAGACCCCAGACACTGCATCTTTTGATAGCTTGGCACTATCAGCTTTCTTCACATTTGCTTAGCACACAATAATCCTCAGCGATCACATCAAGAAGGTGAGCATACAATGATAAGATATTTTGTTCTTCGAAGCCCGATAACTGATCTCTTTGGGGGCTCGTAGTTACACAGGCTGATGTGCTTCTTCCTTGTGGGCATTGTTGCTTCTGAGCTAGATATCTGCTTGTTTCCCTTCAAGCTTTTAAGATCCCAGATGCTATATCTTATGATAGCTTGGCACCATCAGCTTTCTTCACCACTTTTGCTTATGTACACATTTGCCTTCAGTGATCATGTCAGGAAGGTGAGCATCATGAAATGCCACTGTAATAGAACAAAGTGTTCTTGCATGGAGGAATACTCGAGTGGAGGTCCAGTTGGACTCAAGCATTGTGAGGATGGTGTAGGACCTGGCAGCACTTTGCTGTTTTGTACGTTGGGTCTTGACTGCAGTTAACCTTAACAACAAGAAGTAGGCCCATTGTCTCCTTGGATGACCTTTCAGTTTGTCATCTTGTAACCATGGATGTAGCCATAAGTACTGCAATCTCAAGTATTAGATTTTTCAGGAACAACCTAAGTAAGAGTCCCAGTTTAGAACATGGCCTTTGGAGCCAGCCATGATTAAATCCTGATACCTTATTAACAGTGTTGAGGGAACATCTGAGTTTCAGCTTCCTCATTTCTAAGATAGAGTTGTTAACCAGGCAAAACCTTATAGGGTTTTTATAAGGATCAAATGAGCTAGTAAGTACTCTTTATTTTGATACTATTGAAATTTAACTTTAAAAAAATTCCTGCATATTTCTTATCTATCAGCTTGGTGGCATCAGTGACAATTTAACTGATTCCATGAGTACATTGTACTCCATTACTTTCATGTAGATGATTGTGTGTGGTCAGATGCAAGTGACTCAGGCCGGGAGCCTAGGCACGGCTTCAGGTGTGGCTCTGCCCACTGTGTGCTGTTGAACTGCTAGCCAATTAGAGCTTTTACCTCACTCTTCTAGCAACTGCACAGTGGAGAGAAGAAACGGGCTCACCATACCTTGTGTAGATTGTTAGGATTACTTGATTATTATTATTATTATAAGATTATAAATCTTACAATGTGCTTATCACGGAGTCTGACACATACCGTACAACTTTTAAGACAGTTATTCTTGAATACCCACCATGAGATTATAGATACACTGCTTCTCTCTTCAGATCTGTTTTTGTTGTTGTAGTTAAGTGCTGTCAATTCAGTTCAGACTCACACGGACGACTCTATGTACAATGCCCCAGAACTCTGCCCTGACCCATGCCATCCTCATAGTTGGAGCGTTGTTTGAGCCCTTGGGGTAGCCACAGTGTCATAGTATCTCTTGACGAGTGTTACCCTTTTGCCCTGCCCCTCTACTGTACCAAGCATGATGTCCTTCTCCAGGTCCTCGTCTCTCCTGGTAACAGGTTAAATATGTGAGGTACATTCTCAATATCCTTGATTCTAAGGAACATTCCACTTCTCTTCTTCCAAGGCAGAGTTGTTGTTCTTCTTGGAGTCTTTGGTGCTGTCATTACTCTTCAGCAGCACTTATTCACACGCATCATTTCTTTGGTCTCCCGTGTTCAGTGTCCAACTTTAACTTGCATGTGAGGCTATTGAAAATACCATGCACTTGAGTCAAGTGCATATATGGACTAAGTTAAACCGAAGGTATACCATATTTATGATATATCCTGTATAGCCTCTGGTGAACCTTTATGCCATTTGGTACTCCTTTCTAAAAGTCAGCAAATCTGCGCTCATGTAAGTGTTCTTCCCTCTTATCTTTGGTCTGAGCAGCCGTATTGCCTGCAGCTGCCCGTACTATGCGCTGACATTTTAGTCGTAATAGGGAGACACTTCTGCCTTCACATGTAACAAATGTAGTTTCTTTATCTTTTAGTTTTCTGAACTATTCCAAAATCATGAATCTGGTGGCTTTTGTCTATCACAGCTCAATGGATTAATAAGATCAATGCTCAATAACATTTTTCTTTTTTGTTAGTAGTATATTCTTCAGTTGACCAAGCAGTTATATTCTGGACTTTTAAATTTCTTGTACCAAAAGGCTGACTACATAAATCAGCGGTAGAAATTTGAGTCTCTCTATTTTCTGATTGTTAGACTATGCACGGTAATTTTATACCAGAAGATGGTGCTGTGAGATTATCTGCTAAGGAGAATGTGACTTTTCAATAAGTCTGAATTTGAAATTGACAGTGCTATGAGAAGTTTAGCAACATTACTTGATTTTAAAAAAAGGACAAACATGGCTCTCTCATGTTCAAAGCTAGCTAGCAATGCGGATGGGGGCAGGGGAGATTGAAGTAATTTCTCCCCCTTTCTAAATTTCTAAATTTTCTTCACTGAAGAAAAATACGAGAGGATTAATTGTAGATAGCCCTTGAATTAACATAGGACTTTATTTTAATAATGACCTCATGGTAAGTTTTTCATTATCATTGCCTTTTATTATCAGTGTCTTTATAAATTCAATCTTTATTTGTCTTTCGGAATTAGAAATATTGCATCTGAAAGCGATAACATCAGCTAACTGTGTGCTACCACACTGCATGTAGAACATATTACTAATAATAGGCTATTACCCCCCACCCCACCCCCAATGCTGTTATTAAATGCAATTTGTAGTGATTTGAATACATTGCAAGTTGGGGGACTGCTGGTATGTTTTTACTGCCCTCCGAAATGATGAGAGTCTGGTTTGCAGAAGGTGATTAATGACAGTGGGAGCCCCAAGATTCATTTGGTGAAGCTACCTAGGAAATAAGCCTCCCTCTATCCTCAATAAAGGGATGGAAGGAGAATGGTTACTAAACAGAGTGCATTGGAGAGATGAGTATAGAAGATTGAAGACATAATTCTGGCTTGGACAGTTAAAATTTAGTTAAAACTCTGAGTTAAACTCTCAGTTAAAACTCTGAGATATGCTGGACTGATCTGGTTTTCAACATTTTCATTGTTTTTGTTGTTCATATTAGGGTATGTCTCAGGTGTTAAGTCATTCTCAGGTGTTAGGTCACTCTCTTGAAATTGTGTTATGTTTTTCTGTGTTTCGGTATATGAAATCTAGGATTGATCAACTTAAAGGGACAGCAAGTAGAATGGGAGTTTTTTGTTTTTGTGGGTACAAGTAGGATAGCAAAACTCATAAACACGAAATACATTGTCAGTCACCCTCCTGGGGTACAAGTCGATTGCAGTGCTTTCATCAGTTTTCCCAGTGCCCCAGAACTCCCTACACTGTTGGCTTGAAGGGGCTGTGCGAGCACAGGTTTGTCTTGAGCAACAAGCCACAAGTTTTTGTCCTATGTAGTTCGATCTCATTTGATTGGGTTCTGTTGACCTTAGTGGAGCCTGACTAGTCTTTATGTGCAATTTAAAATTTCCTTTTTAGATCCTTAAGGACAGTTTAGGGCTGAGCCCCGGTGGCATAAGTGGTTGAGTACGGGACTGCGGCCCACGGGCTTGGTGGTTCAAATCAAGCAGCAGCTCTCAGGAGCAAGGCTGGGCCTCCCACTCCCACCAGAGGGCAGTGATGCCTTAAAAAAAAAAAAAGAACAGTTTAATGTGCTCAATGTCTTGCTCCAAGATTTATTGTTTAAGAAAGTGTCTTCTTATTAATTCCTTAAGAAAACTTAGCTAAAGGAGCCCTGGCAGCTCCATGGTAGAAAGGTGAGACAGCCTGCCTCCATCAAGATTTACTGCCTCGGAACCCCCCTGGGCATGTCTAGCTTCCACCTTATTCAGCAGGAGGACTAGGAGTTGGAACCCACACAGCAATGAAAACAAATTTTCCTTTGTTGTTTCTTTTCTAGAGTTGAGTGTGTGTAGTTCTGATTATTTCATCATTACTGTGCTATTTACTACATTCTCAGAAATTTTGCCCGAGGATAATCCAGTTAATGAGGTAGTTAGTCCATCTGAATTCACGTGGCCCCATGTGCCAGAGCAGAACCCCTGCCCTACCCCTAGGTTGGTTGAGGCTGTAATCTTCATGGGGCAGCTTGCTAGGTCTGTTCCCAGTTGCCAGCCCATCAGTTCATCCCCCAGCACTTAATTGCACCATGTTTAAATACGTGGACTTCTTTTTAGGAATCTTGCATACGAGTGTCCTTTTTACTTGATTATCAGTTCTCAGTGATCTCTAGATTACCACATGTGATAGGTTAGCAAGTCACCTAAGGGGACTAGGGATGCTGCCGGTAATGTTAACAATGAGCTCCAAGTAAGTAGCCCTGTTAGTGCAGGGACTCCCTTCTCAGTGAGCACAAGAGCAGCAGCCCTGGAGCCCTGTAGATGACAGCCTCGGGAACCTTGAGAAAGCGGACCAGACCTACTTGCCATCCAGCTGGTGGCAGCCCTGTAGGACAGAGTAGAACTGCCCCCGAGGGTTTCCCAGGCTGTGAGTCTCTTGGAGAACCGGACTGCCTATATCTTTACCCCACTGAGCAGCTGCTGGTTAGCAGTTGTTAGGGCACATGTGCTTTAGCCATTGGGCCACCAGGGACACCCTCCCAGGAGAGCACCCTCTTGGACAGTTCACTTCTGTCACATGGGGTCTTTGAGTCACCACCGACTTGCCAGCACAAACCTCAGCGTGCCTTATATGAGGTTCTGTTTTAACTCCGTTTTTGTTTTTAATAACAGAGTGAGCTCTGAAAGCCGTGCTCTGATTGTCTACCTTTTAAACTGTCGTAGTCATAGTGCTTGTTTGACGTCCTGCTGGCTCTTTCCCTCTCTCTAATCATGTCCTCACTTCGCATGCTGCCACAGAGCTCCTCTTTCAGTGTCTTCCCTACTCTTGCTCGCAGCTTTCCTCCCACGTCGGGTTCCAGTGCCCACGTTTCTAACAAAGAGAACTGCACAATGAGAGTTAAGGGAAAGCGGAGAACTGTCTTTATGCTGCTCCTGTAATACTGGAAGTCTGAGCATCATTTTTATGTATTTATCAACAGAATGACATGACAACGGTCCGGCTACAATGGGGAGATATACTTATGCCATTGCTTAAAAAATACAAACTAAACATCACCTGGGGTGACCAAGATTTATTGAATATCATGTTTTTTCATAATCCAGGTAATCATTCATTACTCTTTGTTCCATTGCGTTAAGAAAAATGACAAACAGTATTTAGTCAGACATGAAGAAACGTGATTTGTTTTGGTGCATTATTATATTATTTATAATAATAATTTTTCTTGAACGTGAGTCAGAAGAGATCTATATGCCAACCATTTTAATTATTTTGAATCTTCTTAGTTGTAGTTTTAAAAAATTGTTTTTTTTAATTGATTTTTTTAAATCCATTTGTTTGAAAAGAACTTGTATATCACTAAAGAATCCTAATCCACTCCAGTTTGTTTTTTCCCTTTCATATCTAGTTAGATCACTGTTTAGATCTGAGGTGTAAGGAGTCTGGTGGGTTCTGAGTTTTAAACTAGAATTTAGAAACTCTTATTTCTGTTGCATTAAAGGCCTCTGATTACTTTATTGTTTTTTCTCTCTTTGTATAGAAAGCCTTTTTGTTTTTCCATGTCAGTGGAATTACCGACCAGATCATTGCATATATGGAAGCAATTGCCAAGAAGCAGAAGAAGAAGGAATCTTTATTCTTCATGGGAACAGAGGTGTTTACCACGATGATAAACAACCAGCATTTAGAGCTGTTTATGAAGCAATGAGAAATGTAAGCACTTAATCTTTAGGTTTTATTTATGAACAACAAAGTCATTTTATTGGGGGTTCTTACAGCTCTTAGCACAATGTGTACATACATCCATTGTGTCGAGCACGTTTGTACACGTTGCCATCATCATTTTCAAAACCTTTTCATTCTCCTTTCGTCTATTTCCAGCTCCTCAATTTTTCCCTCCCTCCCTCATAAACCTTTGATAATTTGTAAATTACTATATTTTTCTTGACAACACCAACTGCTGTTTTCCTTCACCCACTTTTCTGTTGTTCTTCTCCCTTGGGGGTGGGGGTGGGGGTGGGGGTGGGAGTTATATGTTAATCATTGTGATTGGTTCCCCTTTTCTCCTGCAACCTTCCCCCTACCCTCCTTGTTAATTGGAAATACTTTTAAGCTTTCAGACAAAGCTTGAAAGAAATTGTACAAAGACTAATCATGATCTTTGATTCAGGTACAGTAGGCATGAACAGTTTATGCTATTTTCATTATTATAGATTCTCAGCGTATAACCACAAGGGCCTATCCTTGACCCACTGTCATTTGTGTGTTGTTTGCATACTTCACATCCTTTTACCCTGTGTTAGTCCAGGTAGACTAGAGGAACAAATTTCATAGACACGCATATAAATATAAGGAAAAGGTTTATATACAAGAGGAACAGGACATTGAGCCCAGTCCAGTTCAAAGTCATAAGTCCGATATTAACCCATATGCCCGAAATCAATCTGTAAAGTCTCCTTCCGACTCATGAAGTTATAGGTCAGTGGGTGCAGGATCCTGGCGCTGTCAGGGGTCTCCCCATGGCTCCTCACTTCCAGGGCTCAGGGTCCATCAACAGCAGAAGCAACTCATCACTGACAGAGGTCTCCATGTGGCCAACCCAGCTTCAGAGGTCTGGCTCCATCAGGGCAAAGCCGTGTGGTCTCTCTGCCGGCTCCTCCAGCTTCTTGGAAGCTGCCGTCTTGTCTTGTCTGTGATTCATCATCTCTGAGACTAACTCCCAACCACTGGGGAAGATAGCTTCTCATCTTCACGAGGGAAATATTGCAAGATTTCCCAGAAGTCTCAGGAGAAAGCCATGCCAACATAGAGGCCTCATTGGTTATTCAATGGCTATCTCCAGATGAACAGGCTAGACTCCACCCCTACATTTCAATCATAAAATTAACATAAGTACATGACTGCCACATACCCCTAAAGACATATGTCCACTCTTTGCTTCATCACAGTATAGATATCAACCTCAGGAAATTTAATGTTGGTACAATACTTGAATATATCAGCCACATCTTTTTCTTCTCTTCTAGAATATTACTTTGCCTTTCTTTGTCTTGTGTGAGATTAACAGTTTTGGAGATTAGTGTTCCCCTCGCCTTTTATTCTTTGTTCTGGCTTGTCTGATGTTTCCTTATGATCACCTTCATGCTACCCATTCTGACCATCATATTGTATGAGTGATGTTGTTGACTGTCAACGTATCACATTTGTAGCCACCTCTGTCTCTCTGCCCTTCTTTGGTAATGTCGATTTTGATTTCTCTGTCAAAAAATATCACCTACTTTCCACATTGCATAGTTATTTTTCCTCTTCGAAGCAATCTTTTGGGAGACTCTTCAATCTTTGGGGAGACTCTTCAAAACTCCACAAAGTCTTCTCCTCCTCCTCAGAATTTCCCTTTTAGATTTAGCATCCATTGATGTCTTATTCATATGATAGTTGCACAGTGAAGACTCTCCTCTTCTTGAACTTCCACGTATGTAATTTGACACTCAGTATTCTGTAAGGAAGAGTCCTGCAGTTTGAACTCACTGCTATATTTTGTTATGATCTATATGATTCATTATTCCCTTTTAATTTTGGTGATACAACTTGTTCAAGATGTGGTCTGTGGAAACCTGTGTTTGACTACTTTATGACTCCTATTGGGGTGGCCAGCCTCCTGATATACTCACAGCAAGGGTTCAACAGGCAGCTGTGCAGCAATAATTATTATTTATTATAATAATGATATAGAGATCATGACAGAGAGAGAAAGAAAGTAACAATAAGAGTCAGACATACATCACATCAGGGTACCATGCTCACCTCCGCCCTGTATGGTGGTCCGTGTGGGAATGGAGAGGGAGGGAGGACGAACATTATTTTTCCCCGTTTAAGTAGCCTAACAGGGGACACATAATTTGTCTAGTCACTGGTCAGGACATGCCGTGAGAGGGGGCTGTCTTAAGGACTATAAGATGATGACTCATGACTAAGAGGAGAGGAATGTGATAAGAAGGGACTTCAGACTCCCGGGGGTAGGTGAGTAGGTCTGTCTTGTTAGGGGTCTTTGACAATGACTCTTGAATCCCACCCATAGACCTTGAGAGAAACAGATCATTCTCCTAACTTGAGTCATGCAAAGCCCTCAGATAACTGGGGGCATCAGGGAGATCAGCTGTCTTAGCCTCATCACGAACCAGACAAAGACCTCACAAAATTGGGAGTTTCAATGGCTAGCACACTAAATGTTGGTAAATTGCTTGTTTAATATTTTAGAGTATAATAATTGTGGAAAAGTTCTGTCTTCATCCCACAGACCCCTTTTATCCCCATCATATTTTGGTAGTATGCCTGCATTTTCTGCCCCAGCAATGTGGTCTAACCAAGTCTTTTAACTTCCCTGCTACCTTAGTTATCCCTTACAACAGAAAATGCCACATGTTCTGGCTTTAACAAACAGAACTTTATTCTCTCACAGTTTAGGAGATCATACATTTGAATTCAGGGTGTCAGCTCTTGAGGAAGGCTCTCTTGGCTCTTGAGGAGGATCCTTGTCACTTTTAAACATATGTAGCCAGTGTCCACTGGAGATGTACACGTGTCTTGGCATCATGTTCCCTGCCCTAAAAGGCTTTTCTTTCTTGGCGATAGTAAACCCTCTCATCTCTGTGTGCTAGTCTTTTTTTATATCCTAAAGGAGATTGATTCAAGATACAACCCAATGCTGTAGTATGTTTATTGTGCTTCATTAATATACCGTAGTTTTTGGACCATAAGATGCACTGACTATAAGCCATACCTGACCATAAGCCACACCCAGTTTTTAGAGCAGGAAAACAAGAAAAAAATATTTCGAACCAAATTGTACCAGCATACTAAAATGTTCTTGGGTACCACACCTTCAGACCATAAGACGCACCCTCGTTTTCCTCCTACATTTTGGTCTGAAAAATACTGATAGTAACTGATAGTAATCCTGCCTCAGTAACATGGTAGAGATTCAGATTTACAGCACATAGGATAATTAAAAGGATCCTATCCCTTATGGTGTTGTGGGTTACACATAACAACCACAAAGTCAGCAGTTCTAACCCACCAGACACTCAGCAGTAGAAAGATGAGGTAGTCTGCTCCCTTTAAGATTTGAAGCTTCAGAAATCCAAAGGGGCAGTTCTACTCTGTCCTGTTGGGCTGCTGTGAGTCAGAATGGACTTGAGGGCAGTGAGTGAGTATAATTAGATTATATTACAAAAGGGAGGACAATCTTGTAATACTAAGAATTAAAGTCCAACCAAATTGACAAGTATTTTTGGGGGACACAACTCAGTCCATAACATTGCCCTAGCTCTTAAGCAGCCATTGATCCAAAGAGCCCAGTTCCTTTTATTGTACTCTGTTAGATGTGCTTATTGCTGTGGGAGTGTCTGCTGCTTCTAAACTCATTCTGTGTCAGAACTAGAAATGTGAACACACACATAGGCGAGCCTGTGTGTCTACACTGTGCCTCCCAGGGTAACCTGCCCTTCTGATTTGCTGCTGCTCTGTATTTTTATCTCTTTTCATTAGAGTTAAGAATCCTGGCACAAAAGAGCAACATTTCCTCCTTTACTTAATCTTAAAATAATTAAAAAACATTCTTTTTCAGAAATGTTTTATTCACACTATTGCCTCTTACCCTGTTTGCCCCACAAATCATCACAATTTACGAATGAAAAGTCAGGATTTGCTTCCAATTCTTGCCTGCAGGGTAAGGGTGTATTCTGGAATTACTAGGGTCAATTCTTTTTTATCCCCGTCATGTTATTTTGTTCATCTAAATACCTTTCAAGCCCTTAACCAATTACCAATGTCATAGGCGAGAGAAAGGCAAACTTAGTACAGTTTTAATTTGAACTCCTCTTACTATGAGTGAAATTGGAAATCTTTTTGTGTATTTTAATAACACTTTTTTAAATTAAAAATCATTTTATTAGGGGCTCATACATCATTTTTCCAATGCATAAATAAACATACTGTGACAAGAACCCTCGCACGTCCGCTGCCGTCATCATTCTCCAAACATCCGCCCTTTCCCCCAGTCCCTGGTGTCGGTTCCTCCAACCCCTCCCCTGTTCCCTGCTCTCCCTCCCCCATCAACCGTCAATACTTTATAAGTTATTATTATTCTGTCGTATGTTACCGGGCCTGACACCTCCCTCAGCCCACTCCCCCATGCCCGTCCTCCAGATAGGTCATATGTAGATCCTTGCAGCTGGTTCCGTCTCTATCCCATCTTCTCTCCGCCCATCCAGTAGTTCCATTCTAACCACCGGCCCAAGGGGGCTCATCCATCCTGATTTCCCCATATCTCCAGTCCCCCCCTCTCCACTAGTGTACCTTCTCCAGTCCATCCGGATGTGCAAGGTAGAGTTGGGATCATGATGGTTGGGGGGTAGGGAGACCTCAGGAACTAGAGGAAACTTGTATACATCATCACTGCCCGGCTGCACTCTGACTAGTCTGTCTCCTTCCCGTGGCTCCCCTGTAAAGGGGTGACCAATTACCCACCAGTGGGCCTTAGGTCCCCACCCTGCCCCTCCCCTCACTCGTAATGAAGTGATTCCTTTTCTTTGATGCTCGATATCTGCTCCCTTTGGACCCTCTTGATCACACTTG
>PVJH01021840.1:0-37803 GCA_004026705.1 Nesogale talazaci
TACAAGGAATGGGTTTATATTCAAGAGGAACAGGACATTAAGAAAACATCCCAGCCCAGTAAAGCTCAAAGTCACAAGTCCTTTGCTAACCCATATGCCTGAAATCAGTCCATAAAGTCTCCCTCTGACTCACGAAGTCAAAGGTCAGTGGGTACAGAGTCCCGGCACCGACAGGGGTCTCCCCATGGCTCCTCGCTTCCATAGGTCAGGGTCCACCAACAGCATCCCGTGGTAGCAGAAGCATCTCATCACTGGCAGAGGCCTCCATGTGGCTGCTTCAGCCTCAGAGGTCCGGCTCCATCAGAGCAAAGCCATGTGATCTCTCCACCGGCTACTCCAGCCTCCCAGACGCCACCATTCTGTGTTGCCTGTTGTTAATCATCTCTGAAACTAACTCCCAACAACTGATGAAGATAGCTTCTCATCTTCACGAGGGAAATATCGTGAGATTTCCCAGGAGTTTCAGGTGAAAGTCATGCCCATATAGAACTCTCATCCGCTACTCAATGGCTATCTCCAGATTGACAGGCCAGACTCCAGCCCTACATTTCAATCATAAAATTAACATAAGCACATGACTGCCACAACTACTGAAGTAGAAAACCTCATCACTCTACTGCAGTGCAGGTGGTGGTTTCAAACTGTTGACCAACACAGAGAGTTCTGGAGACATAGTGCTGCCAGAAATAAGGTCAGTGGTTGATATCTATAATTGACACGCTGCCTAGAACAAAGATATGGTCCTACACAGCTTTGTCCACTTCCTAGTGCCTGATTCTTCAGAAAATAAGGTTTCGACTTAGATGAAAAGTGCAGTATTCAAGAGTCACCATCATCATGAGCTAGTGGATAGCACTCTCAGGGGCTAATTCTCAGACTTTCCCTTGAAATCTGCTTGGTAAAACATATTAGTCACATTTTCTGTTTCCTGTGTATATTAAATGTATATTAAATTTAAACTACTAGTACTAAGGGAAGCACTAATAATAAAAAACACAGTTTTATTTTAAGCCATACAGAATTTTTTTATACTAACAAATTCAAACAGCCTTATTTGCATATAAATCTCATATGTACATTTCATTAGTTCAATAACATCAAAAGGAGTTGTACAATTATCACCACCATCAGTGTTAGAACATTGTCTCCATTCTTATCCTCATTGTGATTAGTTCCCCATTTCCCCACAACCTCTCCTGCCATACTCCCAGGAAACCATTAATAAATTCTTTTTATATTTGCTCTTTTCAAGGAACTGAATATTTTATACATTTTATTTGTGTGTTTACAAGGTTTGAAGTCATTTTCATTCCTTGCTATGTTCTATAGGAATTCCAAAACAAAGGTGCAACAGAATTTTAGATTCCATTTTACAAATATCATTTGCGTACTCTTCCTTCATGAGAAATATTGTTTAGGAAATATCTCTCTGTCTTTTCTATCTGCAAACCCTTGCTGTCTAAAACATATCTCTTAAACTTCCTACAACTCAATTTCTTGTCAAATTTTATTTTGGTTGCATTGACAGCCTTTACCAGATATAGATTCAAATTTCAATATTTCTAAAGCACATTTCTATAAACATATGCCTGACAAATATGACTTTCCATAACTAGTTATCAAAATCCATTCTTGAAAGTTACCATTTTTTCCTTTAAGAAAAATGTACAAACTGTTATGTTTCTCTCTTCTTTTTAAAGATGATTTAAAAATGAAAAGAAAATATTACTTGGTTTACTAAATATGGTGATTTTATTTTCCAAAGTTGTTTCCAAAATGATATATTTCCAATAGTTAGTTGTTTATACTAATTTTGTTCCTTTGAAATTAAGGACTTTGCCACTGGTCCTTATGCATGAAATGTTGGGATTCAATTGAGATAAAAAAACATATTTTTATTAAGAAAAGACTTTGTAAATTTAAGGATCATGCAAACGAATTTTATTTCAGTTTAATGTTAGGAAGTGTTACATGGGGATATGATGGGTTTCACAATTGGCTACACTTTATCATACAGGATCTGTAGGATTTAGATATTAGAATTAATATGATAGTTTGGTTTACTGTACCATCTAGGCAAATAGGAACATATGGGTGGAATTTTACCAGGTCACTGCTTGATTGGAGGGGGACTGAGAAAAATAAAGATGACAGCATCCCAGATCTCTCTTGCTTCCTGGTGATCAGACTCATATGGTGCTGCGTTAGCTAATGATCTGCCTCAACCTGTGTGTTACACTACCTGTGGGCCAAGCCAAGCCATGGAGAACACCACCAGAGCTTGAGGCTCCTTTGAAACCTGCTTTGTTACACTGGCTGCTGGTGAGGACTGTGCTTGAACTTGAGAATGGTGGATCATATCCTTATGCCTCACGAGTTCCAGATCTCACTGGGCCTGCTTTGTTAAGCTTCCTTGCTACTGACTGTTGCTGACCTACATTGCTGTATGTTTCCTTTGGGCAGAAGGAAGACTCTGAAGAAGCTCAAATTCTTGAAAGGCTTAATAGTTTGCTCTTTCTAGGGTTAGGCATCAAATCTGTTTTTGTGGTTATTGCACTAACTTACTTAGCCACTGACATCTGTTTCCATCATTGCGCTGAGATGATATAGTTTAGTGGTTGTTCTGAGCATGCACTTTAAATTGAATGAAAGAAAAAATGAGCCAATAATGTCTTTTTCCTGAATTCATTCAGGAATTCACATTGTATATTTCTGTATCAATTTATATGAAAGAACTTAAGATAGATTTTATTCTCATATCTTTTTGATAGATGTGGAAACTGATATTCAGAGAAGTTAAATGGCTTGTGAAAGATTCTGATATAAATTATAAAATTCAAAGACAAGTTTTCTGACTCAAAGCTTATGGCCTTTGCTTAGGATTATGACAACTACTTTTGGAATAATACATTTTATCTTAGGTTCTAAAATTTTGCTTTACAAGAAAACAGATACAGCATATTTAATTATAGTACATGAGAAAAAAATATTATGGGAGGGTTTTATGAAGGCAGTAGGAGTATTTACTGAGGCTACCAGGACCAGAGATAATAAAAATAATTGTTAATTACCTCTAATTGGCAATGGTTTGGGGGGAGGGGGTGTTCTTGTATGATTTAAAACAAATCACTGACTTAACAAAAAACAATAGAAAAAAGCCCACACCAACATATCGGCATAATTTACCATTTTAACTGCCTACCATACATATTGATGCTAATTGCCATCAAGTTTGTTCTGACGCATGGAGATTATGTGTAACATAAGGAAGCACAGTCCAGTCCTTGGCAACTCCCAGAATTGTCATGTATGAGACAATTGCTACAGCCAAAGGGTCAAACACCTCTATGAGATTTTTCTCTATTTTGGTTAACCTGTTTACCAAGATTGCTGTTTTCTATAGAAACTTCCCTCATGGTAACATGTACAAAGTACCTGAGATCAAATCTGGTCTTGTTATTTCTAAGGAGCATAGTAGATGTACTTCGTCCAATACAAAAATGAAAAATTCAAAGCTACTCTCAGCAAGTATTTCTAACTCATTTTGTTGTTAGGTAACAGTTCTGACCCATAGGGACCCTTTGCACAATAGAATGAAACTTTGCGTGGTCCTGTGGCATCCTCATAACTGTACCTGTGTTTGAGCTCATTGTTGTAGCTGTGGTGTCCTCCCTTTGCTGTCGCTGTACTTTACCAAACAGGATGTCATTCTCCAGGGTGTCAATCTTGGTCGACTAGAGGACAAAATCCAGAGAGGCACTGTGGCAGTCATGTGCTTATATTAATTTTATGATTGAAATGTAAGGGTGGAGTCTAGCCTGTTAAGCTGGAGATAGCCATTGAGTTGTCAATGAGGCCTCTACGTGGGCATGACTATCTCCTGAGATTTCTGGGAAATCTCGCGATATTTCCCTGGTGAAGATCAGAAGCTATCTTCCCCAGTTGTTGGGAGTTAGTCTCAGAGACAATGAATCATGGACAAGACTTGATGGCAGCGTCGGAGAAGCTGGAGGAGCCGGCGGAGAGTCCACGTGGCTTTGCCCTGATGAAGCCAGACCTCTGAAGCTGGGGCGGCTACATGGAGACTTCTGCCAGCGATGAGTTGCTTAGGCTGTTGATGGACCCTGAGCCCTGAAAGCAAGGAGCCATGTGGAGACCCCTACCAGCGCTGGGACTCTGAATTCACTGACCTGTGACTTTGTGAGTCGGAAGGAGACTTTATAGACTGATTTTGGGCATATTGGTTAATATTGGCTTATGACTTTGAACTGGACTGGGCTCAATGTCCTGTTCCTCTTGTATATAAACCTTTTCCTTATATCCATATGTGTGTCTATGAAGTTTGTTCCTCCAGTCTACCTGGACTAACACAGGCACTTACTTATATGTGTCAGAGGGTGTTCAATATCAAAGAGCAATTGTATATTCTATATTGAGAAAACATCCCAGCCCAGTACAGATCAAGCGTATAAGTTCAGTATTACCCTAGATATCCAATATTTGCCTATAAAGTCATCTTCAGACTCACACAGCTCATGCAATGATGCCTACTGCAGAAAGATCAAAGCCAAGTGGGCGAAAAGTCTTGTGAATCTAGTGGCGGTAGAACTATCTCAGCAACTCTCCAAGCGACTCCTCAGCAGGAAGGTGAAGAAGGGGGGGGGAGGGGAGAGAGAGAGAGAGAGAGAGAGAGAGAGAGAGAGAGAGAGACCCACCTCCAAGGTGGAAGAGAGGAAGGTCTC
Organism: Nesogale talazaci; assembly: GCA_004026705.1. Lineage (NCBI taxonomy): Eukaryota > Metazoa > Chordata > Mammalia > Afrosoricida > Tenrecidae > Nesogale > Nesogale talazaci. Next base: position 4,743 of record PVJH01021840.1, read on the forward strand.
AGAATCCTCATGAGAAGGCCAGGCCCACAAAGAGGCATCATCAGGCTATGAATTGACTGAAAGTCTAGACAACCACCCTAATACCTATTTATCAAGTTGATAGGAAATTATGTAACTACACATCCAGGGGTTGTTCTCTTCTGATAAAATTTCCAAAACATGTAAGACAGAGTCTTGCCTTTGTTGTCTTTAAGGAGCACTGTGGCCATACTTCTCCCAAGACAAATCAACTTGTCCTTTTAGCAGTCCGTGATATTTTCAATATTCTTCTCCAGCATCACAACTTAGATTCATCAATTCTTCTTCAGTGCCTTATTCATCATCCAGATTTCACATACCTATGAAGCAATTAAAAATACCACGGTTTGGTCAAGGTCACGTGTTCTTCAGTCTTAAAAGTAATGTCCTTGCTTTTCAACATTTTGAAGATGTCCAGTACAGCAGACTTAACTAATGCAATGTGTTCTTTGATCTCTTGACTGTTATTCCATGAGCATTGATTGAGGATCTCAACAAGATGAAATCCTTGACAACCTCCAACTTTTCACCATTTATTATGATGCTACTTACGAGTCCATTTAAGAGGAATTTTTGTCTTGAAGTGCTTAAAATCTACCCCACTTTCAGCAAGCAAGATTTCGTCACCTGAAAGTCCCAGGTTGTTAATTAGTGCTCTTCCAACCCTAATACCACATTTTTCTTCAAATAATCCAGTCTCTCTGATGATTTACCCTGCATACAGATTAAATAAGTACCATGAGAAGATACGACCTTGTTACACACCTTTCCTGATTTTAATCCACACAGCATTCCCTTGTTCTGTTCTCACACCTGCCTCCTGGTCGATGTACAAATTCCACATGGGCACAACAAAGTGTTCTATGCTCCTCATTCTTCTCAAAGTGATCTAGAGTGTGTTGTGATTCATACAGTTAAATGTCAGAATCATTAATAAAACACATCTCAAAGCAAACGTTTATTGTGTTTCAGAGATCATGTAAATTGTTACAGGAGCAGACTGGCTCATCTTTCTCCTAAGAAATAGCCCCAGGCTCTGATTTGTTGGTCCGATCCAATGATAGGATGCTTAGTTACCCAGCATTGACTCAACAGAGCTCGGTGGTGAGTAGTATATAGTCTATACTCTACCAATACCATAATTCAAATACATCAAACTAAACTGTTTCTTATTTATTTCCAACCTTTCATGTACCTAGGAACTGATTAGAACAGAATTGGTAAGGTACAACTTTGTTCTCAAAGTGACATGTTTTTCCCCCTTAACATTTTAAAGAGCCGTCTTGCAGTAGGCTTGCCCCCATGTCACTTGTCTTTTGAATTTCTGAAGACTTTGATTTACCTGTAAGTACTACAAGCATTTTTAACTTTCTGAAAGCACAGTTGTGTTCTCTCTATATTATATATTGTTTATGTCTTTCTCTAATTGTGATTCTATGTTCTTTATATAGCCTGTCTTCTTACATAATTGCTTCAGCATACATGTTGAATAACTAAGTGGGAACACTAAAACACTTGTGAAAAATTCATCACATTTTCATTCCATTTCCCTCATACTTTCTGAAATTCACTTATATGGTGAAAGAATACAAACGTGATCCATATCATTTTTTACTGATTTTAAACAACGGTGTGTTTCCTTCCTTTGTTTCAATGAGTGTCTTCTGTTATATGTAAAGCTTCCATGTGTGTAGAATTAAGTACTCTGTGAGTATTTAATGAGAAATTCTCATTCTTCCCAGTGTTATTTAAATTTTATTATCATTGCCACAATTGAATGCTTTGGATAGTCAATAAAACGCAGGAAGAAATCTTCCTGGTATTGTCTACTTCTAGCCAGGATTCAATTAATGTCAGGATTGCTATCTGTCATGAGATGACTTCTCCTGAATCTGGGTTGAAGTAATGACCATTCCTTGTTGATGGACAGCTGCAAAGCTTTTAATATTTTGTTATCTTATATCTGGCAATTAGAATACTCTTTGTTGTTCCAAAATTCACATTACCATAAATAGATTAGTTGAAAAACATGCTTTCTATTACATCATCTATGTTAGACTGGGTATGTGAAAAATAACTTAAATCTCAAAAAATGATGACTGAAGAGATAACATCATTATATTCATATATATGCATTTGGTTTCTAAAAAGTATTAAAAGATTTTGAACTTCCCTTGAATTGACTGTTAATTCAAGCTTAGGGATAGAAAATAAAAAAAAATACACTGAACATTCTATCATGTAAAAGTCAAGAAACTCAAAGAAAACTAAGTTGTGACAAGAGGATATAGAAACTCCCCCACTGGCATGCTCACCATGGCCAAAAGTGGGATCAATGTTCCATTATGAAGAATAGAAAATGAGTAACTGAAGCACGTTGTAAACAAAGAATTCTATCATTTCATAGTGTTATGAAAGACATGAGATAAGACACAATGTATGCACAGCCCATTCAATCACTGGCGAAATAGAGGACCTTTTCTTCACTTGGCAAATGGTCAGATATGCTGACTATTCCTCTCCTACATGTGCTTTTGGTTAATTATTCACTAGTTAAAGAGAATAAGTTCTATTTAAAAAATATTTTCAACTAATTAATATGAAGTGATTTGTATAATCAAAGCACTTTATTCTGTATAATTTACCAAATAAATAGTTCAAGCAAAGGAATTGAACCTATTTCTGGACCAGTAGCAGAGGAGATCCTCATGTGCCTTCTGATATGATGCAGTAACGTAGAACGCAACAGCAGCTGTGGAGCATTCCTGTGCCAACGTTGGCTGAGAATTGAATCTCTTTTTCATTTGTTAGATAGAGCTAACTTCCATTTATAGAAAAAAAAACCCCAATGAAGAAAAGAAAAGCTCAGAGGATGGCACATTTATTGTAGCCAGTCCTTGTCACTATAGATTATATCTCCATGTAGAGAATACAAAAATCTTCATGGCTCGACCAATCAAAAACCTCAAGATGAACAGACACTATTGTCAAAGATTTCATTATATTGGATGTATAATCAAGAGATGTGGAAGCAACAGTGAAGAAATGAGCTTGTGGTGGGAGTGGGGGATCCATTTGAGAATAAAATTGCCATGCTTGCAGGGATGAACATTTCCTTTCATAAAATCCTTATTTCTGAGTATATACTTCAAGCTTTCAGTAATCCCAGTATCCAAGCAGACAAGCCACAAACCTCATATTTACATTACAAGTTTTAAGTAATAGGAGTTGAAGACATATTTGAGTTACAAAACCCCCAACATTCTAACTTGTATATCTACTGTAGAAAATAAAGCTTATTTCTTTGCAAACTAAAACTTGTGACTTCACGCTTAAGCTTGGATGAAGACTTAAATACATTAGCAATAAAAGTATAATAGAAAGATCAAAGAGAGAGAAATAAAACAACTTACTGTGTTGGGCAAACTTACTGCAAAAGGTTTCTTTAAAGTGTTAAGAGAGCACTGTGGCAGTCGTGTGCTTATGTTAATTTCATGATGGAGAGGTAGCGGTGGTGTCTAGCCTGTTAATCTGGAGATAGCCATAGAGTTGCCAGTGAGGCCTCCATGTGGGCATAGCTATCTCCTGAGACTTCTGGGAAATCTCACATTATTTTCCTTGTGAAGATGAGAAGCTATCTCCCCAGTTGTTGGGACTTAGTCTCAGAAACAATGAACTATGGACAAGACAAGATGGCAGCATCCCAGGAGTTGAAGGAGCCAGAGGAGAAACCACATGGCCTTCCCCTGATGGAAACAGACCTCTGAAGCTGGAGAAGCCATGTGGAGACCCCTGCCTGGACTGAGTTGTTTCTACCACCACTGGATACTATTGATGGACCGTGAGCCCTGGAAGTGAGGAGCCATAGGGAGACCCCTGCCAGTGCCAGGAATCTGCATGCACTGACCTGTGACTTTGTGAGTCAGAAGGAGACTTTATAGATTGATATCTGTCATATGGGCTAAAATGGAACTTATGACTTTTGGCTGGTTTGGGTTGGGATGCTTTCTCAGTGTTGCATTCCTCGTGTATCTAAGCCTTTCCCTTATATCAATATGTGTGTCTATGAGTTTGTTTCTCTAGTTTACCCAGACCAACACAATCACAGATGTCACTTTGTAGACAAAACTGTGCCTGAACCAAGCCATGATATTTTCAATTGCCTCATAGGCATGTGAGTTGAACAGAGAATAAGGAATATCACAGAGGATTTGTGGCAGCGGTAGCAAAGAATACTGAAAGTATCATGGAGAGCAAATTTGTCTTGGGGGAAATACAGCGAGTCCTCTTCAGAGTGAGGATGGTCAGACTTCATCTCATGTGCTTTTAATTTCTATCAAGAGGGAGCAATCCTTGAAGAAGGGTATTTTACTCAGTAAACTAGAGGATCGAAGAGGAAGATCTCCATACTGTGGATTAATATAGTGGCTGCAAAAATGAACTTAAGTGAAATGCCAAATTTGAGAATGATTCTCGAGAAGAGAGAGTTTTGTTGTGTTCTATGGATGTTGGAAATGACTAGGGGACACCCCGTAACAATAACAACAGTACTTGTCGCAATCAGGGCTAAGAAGGAGAAAGCAAAAGAGAGAGTGACAGGAAGAAGGAAGGAGGTATCTGGACCAAAGAATGATAACTGAAAGTGTGATGCTGTCTTCATTTAAAAACTTGATTTGAGGGGAATTTTAATCAAAGACAATGCTTTAACAATCTATCATCACAAAACCCAACACACCAGAATTGTGTGGTTTAAAGAGCAATCAGTTATTTGCTTACAGATTTGAAATCTAGCAATCAGTTAGGATGGCTGTACTAGAATTAAAGAGTTGCTTTCAAGATGGTGTACTCACACTGTTCACACACCAGTTCTGCCAGCTAACCCACTGGAACTGTGGCAGGAGCCCTCGCTTTTGCTTCATGTGGGTCTTCGCATGCAGGGTGGGCTTCCTCGCTATGTGGTATATGGGTGTCAAGGGGGAGACGATGGAATCTGGTAAAGTTCCAAAAGGTTCAACTCATTACTAACACAATCACACTTCTTTAAGAGGTCAACTGTGAATGCAGTCAATCACCATAGTCATGGGCCCAACTCTCATTCTAGGCTTTAGAGGAAAAGACCCTACTCTATGTGGGAGTAGTCACACAAGAAAGTATTTGAAGTGATCCAGGAACAATTTTAAATGTAGAGATAATACCCTGATTATGTATGAAAATGTAAAAAATAATTTTAGCATTACGAGGTGAAGAATGTAGGAGGGAAATGACAGGCTATATGGAGTTTGTTTAATGCTTTAAGAGGAAAGAAGTGATAAGAATAAAAAGGATAGAGTAACAGTTGAAATCAGCTGGTAATTGTTGAATGTGGATTGTGGGGACATAGAGAGATAATTGTTCTCTACATTTTGAGTGTGTGTGAAGAGTTTCATAATAAATTTGCTAAAACCTATTGATATTAAGGGGAAAACAAATAATCCAATTTAAGGTGAGCAAAGGGCATTGACAGACAATTCACAAGATATCACACTCAAATGTCTAACAAATGAGGGTGTCCTTATGATCCCTAGTCAATGGTGACATGCAAATCCAAATAATGTTGAGATGTTCCCTTACATCCACAACAATAGCACCATTAAAAAGGAAAAACAAAAAAAATGGGGAGCAACAAGTGCGAGAAGGGCTATGAAGAAATTAGAACTCTTGTACACCATTAATGGACATATAAATATGTACAAGCATTGTGAAAAGCGATCTTGTGCGACCTAAAGCATCAGGAAATAAAAATCCCTTATAACTTCTCATCAGGAGAAGAAACAAAGCAAAGCACGCAGTGCTTAACACTTTATATAGCAGCAAAGGGAAAAAGACATGCAGAACTAGGTTATTCATCGGACACTTTTGACCAAATTGCTGTTTGACTTTGTTGGGTATATGCTCCCCAAATAAGAGACATACATGAATATACATATGCTCATCTATGTTCCTTGCAACATAGTCCACACTAACAAAAAACTGGAAACAGCCTACATGCCCATTACTAGAAGAATGGTTAAGGAAACTGAATCCCTACAGTGCTGAGACCATTAAACCCCTCATGATATGGAGACAACAGGAAACCTTAAACTGAGTGAAGTCAGTCAACCCAAAGAGAACAGACGCTGCGGGAGTCCACTGATATGAGGAAACAGCCGGGCCCCATCGTCTTTCTGCTCTATGTAGCGCCCTTGTCGTCAGCGATCATTCCGTGCAGATGAGGATAGAGCAGGGCCATGACGTCATTGTTCGTAAATCGGTGCTAGATTTAGTGCGAGTCCAAACTCCAGGCCTAGATCCATGTCTTTTTTAAAATCTGCTATGCCATATATATATGTCATATCATTTCATAATTTAATCCTGTCAAATATGATTGTACAATTGCTTTCATAATCACTCTCCAAACAGACTTTTCCTTCCTGGATTTTTGACATTATCTCCTTCTGATTTCCCTCACTCTCCTTCTCTATCCCCTTATCATCCCTACCCTCCTAAAACACCCTTAGTGCTGTTTTATTTTCGTATTGTTTCCTGCTGAGTTTCCTAGCTGTAATGCACAGGAGGAGTGGATACACAGTGGAGATAACTGGGATAAGGGGCTATAGGGAATGGAGGGCTGAGCGATTGACAGGAAAAGCGGATGATTGGAGCAAATAAAGAAGGCAGTAGGGGTTAGAGAGCACTAGAACTAATTCCCGTTGCACAATTAATTTTTAATGATGATTTAACCATGGGTGTTTTTGTGTGTTTGCTGTGGTGGTGACTGTAATACCCCACTGATATTATTGGATTGCATGATCTGTAACTTATGTGCCAATAAAATTGTTGGGGTATCTGAGAAAGATAGGCCTTTCTCAGAACAAGTAATCTTCTAATCCAGCCTCCCAAGCAAGAAAGTATAGCCTGTCTAGCACCCATGAATTATAGATATCACTCGCTTTATATATATATATATATATATATATATATATATATATATATATATATCTTCAAAACCACTTGAACACAGGACCTCATCTCAGCTGGAGTTAGCTTCTCAATATGAGGGGAGAAGGTGCCAATACAACAGTGATAAATTCACCTCAAATCAATAATAATCATAAGCTCATCTACTTATAAATGTGAGTCAAGATGGTATAGGGAGCCTAGTATGTTTCAGAAAAAAATGTTTATACTTCTGTTGCTGTCCTCCCCCCCCACCCACCCAATCAGGGCTGGTGGGGATATGTGCACTTAATAATTCTTAAATAGAAGAGATCGAAAATATGCTCAATACTATGCTTCTAATTGGACATTTTTTCACATGGTACACTGTTTCTAAATGGGCATATTTGACCTAGTTTTTCTCCAGCCTATGGCGACCCAGGCCAGGTGCTATTGAATACGAGATTTTAGACTCTGTCATCTTGAGGTGCACAACGTTCTTCAAAGTCATATTAGAAGCAAAACTGAGTTTGAGACCTTATGATAGCCTCACCTGTAACAGATTTAAGGAACTGACACACTCGGATACTATGACAAGATTGCAGAATTGGTGGTCATTGGATACTTTCTTTTTAATATGGAACACTTCACGAATTTGCATGTCATCCTTGCACAGGGGCCATGCTAATCTTCTCTGTATTGTTCCAATTTTAGTATATGTGCTGCCAAAGCGAGCACAGTCATTGGATACTTTTTGTTGTTGCTGTTCCTCATTGCCTATTTTGAGTCCCTTTGCTCCCAAGAAAGTATTCCATCACAGCATGTATTGGTTATGACCAGACTTGGCCTACCAACCATGCACATGAAGGGCAATCACAAATCAGGTAATCTTAGAATAAAAGGACTTTGGTGAAGAAACCAAAACTCACAGGAAAGACATTACCAGACTAACTGGGAAGACATTTGAATGTTATAACTCTCACTGCCAATTCATAATACCCCTTTTAAGGGAAAGTAGAATTGCAGCGGTGGGTTCTGAGACGGTACATCTTTCTGGAAAGCTTCATCTTGATCCCATGTATCCACTCGAAGCTTCAGACTGATAGCCTTGGAGTTCACAGCCCAACATATAGCCCACTATGCCAGGGGTGCTAGACTTAATGGCCACGTAGGCAGTGAACATGTCTATCCCTCACTGCCACCAAGTCAATGCAGACTCAGAGGGCCCCTGTAGGACAGGGTATACCTGTCTCTCTGAGTTTCCAAGACTATAATTGTTGGGGAGTAAAAAGTCATGTCTTTCTCCCAAATATGTTTATAAGAAATATAAAATATCTTCACAACCAGATTCTTGCTATCACCATTAAGAGAAAGGAATCCTTTTTATTTCGAAGAAGGATATTTTCTTCCAGTTTTTCTTCCTTTTAAAAATGAAATACAGAGTGCTTGGGTGGATTGTACTGCATTTGTTTTCTTCTCTAGATTTTAGGAAGAGGATTTCCACCTTTTTAAATCTGCTAACATAACTGTTGGTACATCTCATTAAGGCTTCCTCCCTAATTTAGGAAAAGGGTTGTTCAATAGGGATCTATCTCATTTGATAATGGTTTCCCAATCTCTTGGATTGTGGCAGGGATTGAACTTTGTAATAATCTCTCATGAGAAATATCTCAACAGCTGTGAAGGCAAGAGAGAGTGACACAGAGAAAGCACAGCCCTCAAAGCACAGCATAAACAGAGACTCCAGCAGACCACAATGAATCTTTTCTGCATTTCATTGGTAAGTTTCATTACATGGACCATGTGTCTCCCCATTTTTATGATACTATGTCTCCTAAAATGAGAAATATTAAATAATGCCCTAAGCTTCCTATCTGGTGAGGTTAACATTTAGGATGTCATAAGGAGAAACTCTAGAAAGTATTAAAGAGAAAGATTGCTTTTCTTTAAGGGTGCAATTCACTTCTATTTGAAAAGGAATACTTTACATACAATGAATATTTAACTATAATAGCTATCACCCATTTAATATTTTGATGCTGAATTTCTGAGTATAGTTTTCTGTAGGTAGTAATTTTCAGAAGGGATTTTCTTCTATTTGTTCCAAGAGATGCCATTTTTGCAAAATATGCTGATACTGGCACAGTTGTTTTTGTTTTGAGATATTCCAAGAATCGAAATGTCCTCTGCCTTGCTTGAGTTATGAATTCTCTTCACTGTAGGCTTGGTTCATGGAGGCAGCTTTCTGACTCACGTCCCACTGTAAAAGCCCTGTACAATAGATTAATCCAGTCTTAGGGATGTGCTCATTCAAGGTTGGATATAAGCACCTCTCAAAATTTTCTCAAATTATTGTTTTTCAGTTTTCTTAATCTAAAAAGAAAATTATCAGGTAGTCATAGACCTGAGTACTGTGCAACTCTAACTTACTATTGTGACCATCTGCTTGTGCTTAAATATGTATTTTAAAATAGTTTTATTCAGTTATGGCTGTGTCTACAGCAGTACATTATGTATGGTCTTTGGTTTTCAAGATGTCTCTGGTAGATCGCTTTTATTCAGAGAAGTTAAATGTTTACTTCAGCATTTGTTTCTTTCCAAATTGCAAGTGAGATTAACGTAATCACTAGAGATGGTACAGACAGGGATGGTAACACCTAAAGAGAAGAAATTTTAAGGTAAGATAAAGAATTTAATCTCATAGTATCTTGAGAAAATAAAATGCAGTTGAAAGTTGTGGGAGCATGCATCCTTAAATTTAGGTCCCAATTTACAAAATAACAGCTAGCTTCTACCCTACTTTGGGCCATATAAATCTGACTAGAGAAATTCCATTTCAGGTGAGTGAAGTAGGATTGTGTATTCTTTTCTAGTTGTTCTGAAAGAGCTATATGTGTTTTTTTATGAATCTGCTTCCTATGGAAATGGTACCAGAAAAGATTATGTTCGGAAGTCATTCTGAACATAATATAATCAGTATGCTAATGTTTCTATATCATAACATGAGTTGAGTGTAGTGTGGCATACATTTGTAATCCTGCTGCTAGGATGTAAAACTCTATAATGAGGAAGATTGTCTTTCTCTGTAATATGGTAAAGGAGACACACAGTCAAAAAGGATTTCTTCAAAGTTATGCTTGATAAACTCACTCTGATTGTAACTCTTTTTATCACTTAAAATTTTAAGATGTTACTTGTTCCAAAACCTATTTGTGTGGACTACTATCGGAAACACTGTTGACTCATCCCCATGCTTATTATCCAAAGGAACTGTTTAACAAGAAAATGTGTCCAGAGTGGTTGGAAAAAAGTCAAAATTATTTTAGGTGTTTTTATTCTGTTTGAAAAATAAATAGGTACAATGTTTTCACACCTGGGTCTCAGCCAGAGTGTTATATGATCCTTCTATGCCATCCCCAGGTGGGAATGGGGAGTGGGCTTATAGCCTTTGTCAGGGATTTGTGCATAATTCACAATTTTTATATGCCTGTAGAAATGTGACCATAAGGGAAACTAACTTAGAAAAAAGATACTGAAACTACTGATTTAAAGAAAGGAGACTTATAGGTCTATATAAATATATTGACCTTTAAATCTCTAGAAAGCAGATGATTTTAGGCATAAATTTAAGATTACTAGTGAGGGGAAAGAGGGAATGGGTTAAATAGTCTCCATTTAAAAGGCAGAGATAGTTGTAAATCTTCTCATTAATGGAGTTTTTAAGAGAAATATAAAGGCAGGCATTTAATGAAGTATCCATTCTGAATCAAGGATACTATAAATAACATATTAAGGGTGATTGCCATTATTTTGTATCCATAAACTCGGAAATGGAGTCTATCTTTCAAAAGTGAGGCAGGTGTAGACTTTCATGTGGTCCTTTCTGACTCCAGCGCTCTCCAAGTCCTACCTTCTTATGTGGCTTTTATAGTGAGATGCAAGAGGACTTCCTTGCTTTTGTCAGATAGCTTCTGGATTTAATTAAACTTTATAACCCAATGAGGTGCTTTTGAACAAAATATGGTGATGCATTTTAATATGGCATATGAGGTCTTTTAAATTTTTTAATAGTTTTATTGACATATAAGACATCATACAGGGGCTGAGCCCCAGTGGCGTAGTGGTTGTGCGAAGGACTGCAGCCCACTGAGATAATCAATTCCAGGAGCGGCTCCACAGGAGCAAAGGCTGGGCCTCTACTTCCACCACCAGAGGGCAGTGATGCCCAAAAAAACACAACAAGAAACAAAACAAAAAACAAAACAAAACAAAAGACATCATACAGTTTGATAATTTAACTATATTAAGATGAGCTGTACCATCAATTTTAGAGTGTTTTCTTCTTTCTTGTACTCATTAGTTCCCTTCCCCCCCCCCCCGCCCACAATCTCCCTTGACACAATGCCAAGAAACTATTAGTCCAATTACTGTCTCTATAGATTTACATATCCTGGAAAAAATCAAACCTAATAACAATAACAAAATAAAACATAGTAAAATTTCAGTTGAGATAACAAAATAAAAAAAGCTGGAACAAATTCAAAATGGATGAAAAAGTAGAGCAAATGATAAAATATTAAATTTTAGCCTAACTGTATCTACATTCATCCACATTCCAAAGACTGTGTGATAGCAAGACTTCTCACATTCCTGGTCAACAGATGAGATCACTGCAGGGTTAGTCCAAATGTCTGATACATTTGAATATGTATTCAAGAGAGGTCAGTCCTTGAAAAGGACCCTCCTAATGAATTTTACATTCTCACTGATATCCATATCATGCAGAAACTGGGTGCTTAGAATTTAAGCTCTTCATCCAACCTTGGATTTTATTATTTTCAATATGTGGATTACATAGGCTGGTGAAGTTCTTCCAGGTGGATTTAGCTGTTCCCTCACTTAGACGGTTGCCTGCTTTAAGACAAGCTTTTAATAAGTCTCTAGACGCTATTTTTTTGTGACAGGCCCCATCTGACTCCTTTATCACTTAGCTGTAGCATCTCCATCTTTAGTGATTTCTTCCAAGGTCCATTAAATCTTTTAAAAAATATTAATATGTTAATACAAGTGGAATTGGGAGATAATTCTAAGATCACCTTTATTTGCTTGTTCATTTAACAAGTTATTTTTGAGCACCCTGTAAAAGTGGTGCTGCAAAAGTTGGATGGAGTGACGCGCGCCCATTTCCTCATCTGTGCAAAGGAAAGGGCCAGGCTTAAAGCAGGTGACGACAATATAGAAAGACAACTGATTTGAATCAATAAAAGCCATTGACCCAGTAAATTTAAGAGCAGTGATGAGCAATCCGAGGATCAGAGTGATTATCTTCCCCGGAAATCCATTCTGACACATAGGAACCCGACAGGACAGCGTGGAATAGCCGCGTGAGCTTTCAAAGCTGGACCACGTCCGGGAGCAGAGAACCTTTACTGTCTCCTGACTCGAAATGCTGACCTCGCAATTAGCAGTCCAACTGGAGAGCACGGCGCATGTGCCTGTGTCGATTCACTATCACTAGCATATTATACCACTAGTTGCAGAAATATTCTGTGACTTCGTGGGTAAAGAATAGTTTGACATGACAAATGTGCTTTTTAAATGTTAGCTCTCTGGTCTAATAGTCAAACTATGTATTCTCTATTTTCCCCTAATAGTTTGACAGTACTATATTTCCAATTAATTCTATTCAGATTATTTTTTAAGCTAGCCAGGAATCTCAGCTATGTCTTTCCCTGAACACTCATTCCAGTGCTATTTTGCCCCTGATTCGAAATGCTGCCTCTACCTTTTTGGATTATTTCTGCTTTTCTATTGGTTCATGGTTGTCCCTTCCCTTATTCCTTTATGAGTCGATTGTGGTTATTCTGTAGACGAGCAAGCGTTTCATAAGGAATAACGTGTCATATTTGCCCAGCTCTGAAAGTTAGACTTCCTATACTTGTGCTCTTCTGTGTGAAATTCAAAATCATCTTGTCAAGCTCTATGAGGACATTGTATGGGAATTTCATTAAAATTCAATAAGTTTTAATATAATTTTATGCAGAAATTGACTTCATATCCCAAACTTCTTTTATACAAATCTTCTTTCATGACATTGAATAATGTTTTGCAATTTTCTCCATAAAAATCTCACTGCCATTGTGAAAAATTTATGGACATATTAATGATTTTTAGATATTGACATTGCAAATAAAGATTTTTGCTGAATTGTTTTTTAACTTGTAGTTGTCGATATGCAATTTCTCCTTAGATTTTAATGTAGATAATCTGTATGTTTTGTGTTTCTGTAGGAAAAATGTTTTTTTCTCAATTTCTCTTCTCTAAAAATGACAAGTTCAGACTTCTCTTTACTGAAGGAATCTAATTTTGCTCCAAACTCCCATGTAATTTCTTTTGACTGGATATTTCAAAAGAATGCTGTGTGTATAAATATATTTAATTAGGTTAAAGAAATTATATTTTATAATAATCTACCAAAATTATGTAATGGATTGACTCCAGCTTTTTTTTAATGCCTTAGAATTGTTTTAAAGATAACATATTTCATTTAAAGCATTTAATGCATGCTTAAAAGTGAAAACACACATTCCTATAATTGATATGAATTTGTCATGCCCTAGAATATTTTTTCAATAGAGCGCAGCTCATTGAAGGGATGCAATGTGTATTTAAATGCTGAAACATACTTACCTCCCTACAAGAGATACTCATTTGTCACCAGGGAGCGCTGGTCGTGGTGCAGACTGGTTATGCATTGGGCTGTCATGCGCGAGGTAAGCAGATCTAAACTACCAGTCTCCTCCGAGGGCGTTAAAGAGTTACAGCCTCGAAACTCGCAGCTGCGGTTCTGCTCTGGCCTACAGGGTCGCTGTGCTTCTGCTTCCACTCATGTTAGCGTGCTGTGTGACACATTTCTTCTCATGCTCTGGAGGACCCCGCCTGGCCCAGTGACTGCGAATCAAACAGTGGCGGTTTGAACCCACCAAGGCCTCCTTGGACGAACGATGAAGCCGTTTGCTTCTGTAACAATCTCAGACAAGGGAGACTGGGGGGCAGTTCTATCCTGGCCTATAGGGTTGCTAATGAAAACGTATTGCTTTGATGCCAGTGTCGTTGGGTTAGGTTTGATTTGTCGTGATGTAGTTTAGATACTCTAGTCCGTTTAGTTTAGAAACATTTTATTCAGGATTTTTGTAACCATGTTACTATGAAAAAAATGAACTTTAATTCTCTTTCCCCATAGGGTTTTCAATATCTATTTTTTTCACAAGTTAATTACTAGTAATTGTTTCTGAGGTTCTTTTACTTGAATTTGCACCGCAACCACTTTGCTTAGAAACTGCTCATATTAACATTTGCCTGACATAGAGAATGTCTGTTGACCATAAACCCCACAAAGCCTCAGAGCTGGATAGTGCTGTCTGTAGAAGAACCGAAGCTTCACCAACCCTTTGTGCTTCTCTGCCACGTTGGGGTCCCCTATGAGTCCGACTTGACCCAACAGCAGTGAGTTATAACTTAATCAAATTGATCCTCACAAAAATACTTTCTTTGTATTTGGAGCAGGGTTGCTTAAGATATGAAAGTGCACACAGCATATTGTCTGAAAATTCAAAAGGCAATACATTTATCTTGCTTATATCTTAATAATTTTTAAATACAAGAATATTTTAAATGAGATAATATTTTCAACTGATGGCTTCAAGCAAGAAGTTTCTCAGATTTACTAATTCCATCATGATCATAATCACTACTTAATGTTTCTAGAAATTTTCGGTACATAAGATGGATTGTGGGCTGACCACCAGTGGCGTAGTAGTTGGCGCAGGACTGGAACCCACTGGGATGGAGGCTCAATTCCAGCAGTGGCTCCACAGGAGCAAAGGCTGGGCCTCCTAGTCCCACCACCAGAGGGCAGTAATACCCTCTCAAAAAAGATGGATTGTGATGCCAGACTAGACCGATTCTTTTTTTTATTTTTAAAATTGTATTTAGTTATTTAATTTTGAAAGGTTAAGATTTTTAATAGCAACAATTCCCTTTCCTGAAGAATGTAAAACTGGTCTGTCATTCCTTGTCCCTAGAAGATAAACATAAAACAATTTTAGATTTCTGTAAAATGATAAAAGGTTATAATTAATAAGCATAGAGTATCTCATCAATTACTGTTTGCTTTATGCCTATACTTTCTGTTGGAAATGCATTCTCACTGTATCTTATTCTTAATTGTTCCTTAGAATATACATGTTTTTTCAAATAAATCTGGCCACTATAATATACTCATTAAATCCTGTCACTAATGCATTTCATCATGCTAAAAATTAAAAAATATATATATACTTCTTTAATGATAAACTGAAATTAGGAAAATCAAATGAATTTAGTGATCTTGACATTTCATTTAAAACTACATTACTTTTTCCTCCCAAACCATTTTATTGGGAGTTAATAGAGATACACCGTTTCATAGTTCAATCGCATCAAGCAGTATTGTATGATTGCTAACACAATCACTTTGAAAATGTTTTTTTCCTTCTTGAATTCCTTGATTATCAGCTCCCTTTCATGTTGCCCCCTCGCACACCTCACTACAACTACAAACACACCTTCTCCCCTACCCACCCAAAAACCCTATTCTATTTGTTGTCCCAGGAGGTCCATCAATCCTTGGTTTCATAGACTGAAGATCAGAAATATATGTATAACAAAAATCATGGGGGTGACTGCAATGACATCACACACCTGAGATAAACCCTAGTATGAACAATCACAAAACAAAAGTGCAGTACATGTTGAAAACCAGATCATGCCTAACTAACATCGGGGAGGGAAACAACTGACAAAGTTTTAATCATTCATGTCAGATTTAGCCTTGTTATATCCTATAGTCATCTCTCCAATGGATTCTGTTTGGTGACCGCTTTCCGCCATCCCTCTATTATAGATAGAGGGACATTACTGAAGCATATTTCCTATGTAGATCCCACTCGTGTAAGTTGAACTCCCACCATCGTTCATAGCCTTCTGCAAACCAGAGTCTCATAATTCAGTCTCTGATATTATTCACTCTTTTGACTTCAGATTATATGATTTATAATCCTTCGATCACTAATGTTGATCTGTTTCTCCCATGTGGACTTAGTTGACATACCACTCAGATGGCTGCTTATTTGGAAACAAGCATTTAAGATACAGACATGATTTTATCTGCTCCTGGGCACCATCTCATTTATTTGCATTTTGCTACAGCACCCATATCTTGTGTTCCTTTTCTGAAGGTGACTATGAAGCAGGACAATGTCGTAAGAGAGAATTGTTCTTCAGTAGGTGCTAGACTTTAGTGCGAGCTTCAAGTCCATTTAGGGATCCATATTGTTGTTTTTTGTTTGACTGTTTTTCTGCTTTTGCATCCTATTCAAAACCATCTTGTTAATTTATGGTAGAGAGTCTTAGTATCCCCCTACTACAGGGGTCAACAAATTCTTGAGACCAAAGAGCCAATCCTGTCCCTCCTAACAACTATAAAATCACTCAAGAGCTTTAAATATGATTTTCCAAACAATTGAAATCACCATAATCTGAAATGAGAACCTTCAAATATTTCCAGTGTTACTTCAGAGACCCATGTTCATACTGAAAGAGTCGCATATGACTCATGAGTCATGGTTTGCCGACCACAGACCCAGGACATAACAGTCTTCTGTTAATAATGCTTTTGATGAGCCACTGAAGGATATTGGGCCAATTTCAACTAACTCCACATGACAGTATATGAAATATTCACTTATACAGACTCAGTAATGTCTGGGCACTATTTACACAAGCAATGGACGTTAAGAGTCAGGATAATTTACATAATATTCACTGAGTATGTTAGACACATACTCATACCTTTCCATCAATCTTCAGACTGAAATAATACATTTCAGTCAATCTTCCTGGTACTGGAGGTGGGTCCTCTCACTTTTCATACCAAGTCAAGCATTTGTGTTCTCCTAGATATGCGTGTTTCCTCACAATCTCCCCACCTGATTTTCCCACCAGGATGCCTCAAACTTCTGATAAGGCTGTCTTGTCCAGGAGACCTTGTCCTAGTTTTGCAAGGCGGTCCCTCCTTAGACATCATCCCCCTCCCCTCCCTTACACCTTTGATCCCAGATGATGTGAGGAACTCTGGCAAAATAACCTTCAAAACATATGCCCAGAGAAGATGATCTTTGGTTCATTGGTTCCTGTCAGGCCCTTTACCAGGCTGTATGCCCATCCTGGTGAGCAGACTAGATGTTCTACACACCTGATATTATGCTGTTCTGCTTCTTCTTCCTGCAGCCATGCACTCAGACCGTATTTTTCTTTTTCGTGATTGACCAATTTCACTCAGCATAATGTCTTCCAGATCCCTCCATGTCTTGAGGTGTTTCATGAGCTTATTGCTATTTTTTAAGGATGGTTAGTGTTCCATAGTGTGTATGTATCAGAATTTTGTTTGTTTGCTTGTTGGTTTTATCCAGTATTCTACTGAGGGGAATTTATGCTGTTTCCATCTTTTTGCTCTTGAGAACTGTGCTGCAATGAATATGAGGAGATAAGTCTGTTCACGTTCTGTCTCTTATTTCTTTGCAGTAAATGCCAGTAATGATATTGCTGGGTAATATGGTATTTAAATTGTCATGTTTTAGAAATTGCCACATCACTTTCCATAGTGGCTGTATATGAAAAACTAATAGCCAATAGTAAACTCAATAAAGAAAAGCTCAAGACATTTCCATGGAATAAGGGAACCTGATGAGAATTCCCTGATCTGCTATTTTATTCAACATTTTTCTGTAACACAAGACAATGACAAGAAACCGAGGGAATACAATTGGGCGAAGGAGAAGGAAAACTTTTCATTTTTGCAGATGACGTGATTTTATATATTGAGAACCCTAAAGTGTCCATAATATGATTGTTGGAAACAATTGAGGACTTTAGTAGAATAGCAGAGTACAAGATTAAGAATAACTCAGTCAGTGATGAGCTTATCGCAAAAGATGTCAGGAAAACAATACCATTCATAATAGCCACGCTAAAGCTGAATTATACAGGAATAAACCTAAGCATGAAAACAAAAGAGAACAAGCAACCATGTAGCAGGGAAGCAAGAAGCCCACGTGGGAGGAAGCACACCAGTCTGTGTGATCATGAGGTATAGATGGGATCAGGTAACAGGCATCAGAAGAACCCAAACAAACAAACACATTGTTGAGAATGAGTGGGTCATAGCAAAGATCCAAAACCCACCTGTAGACAATTGGACCTCCTTGGGTCACAAGAAAAGGATGAGCCAACCAGCATAAAGTATAGCTCTGATAAAATACACAATTTTCCTCTGGTTTCTTGTGGTTTCCTCACCCCTCGCTATCATGACCTCAGTCTTGCCTTTTACTGAAGACTAGGCCAGAGCATGTACAGAGGTACAGACAAGAGTGCACAGCACAAAGAATCCAGGTCAGATAAACCTCTCAAGAACAGTAATTATATCAGGAGGGTAGAGTGTTAGTCTGGGTAGCCCAGATAGGTTGGACACCAATCCACAAAATCTTCCTTCATCTCACAGTACACATGCTATGATACAACAGCAGGAAGAAATCCAAATCGTGCAAGGGTAAGCATCTCAGCACAGACAGGGATCTCCACATGACTGCCTTAGCACCTAGGACTGCATCAGGGTAGATCCATATGGCTTCTCTTCAGGCATGTCTTGCAGGAAGTGAGCCTTGTCCACTGAAGCAGGGAACTGGGTAAGGCAGTTGCACCCGGGTCCAATCAGAAAGAAGGAGACTTGAGAACTAAAAAGGTGAGGCTCACTGTGCCAGTTATCTCTCTGCCATTCAATTAACCCCATATGCATTTATTGGCCAGGTTGGCACAATGAACTTTAGCTATCTCAGATAGAGAGAAGTTGGGGAGGAAAGGGAGGAAGATACCACAGGGGAGAGAGACAGAGATCAATGTAAGATATAAGAATAGCAATAATTTATATTTTATCAAATGGTCACAAGAGGGGGAGGGAGGGCAAAAAGAGTTGTTAACACTCAGGGCTCAAATAAATGTTTAGAAAATAGTGATGACAACATATGTATAAATATTCTTGATACAATTGATGCATGAATTGTCAAAAGAGCCCCCAATAAATGATCCTTAAAAAAGGGGAAAAAACATAAACAAAAGATCTGTACAGAGAAAGCTACAGAACATTATTACAAGAAACCGAAGGAAACTATACAACTGGAAGAATATCCTATTTCATGAATTGGAAGACTCAGTATCATGAAAGTGTCAATACTACCTGAAGGAACCTAAAAAATCACTGCAATCCTAATGCAAATTCCAGCATTATTCTATAAGGAAATGGAAAAACTGATTGCCAACTTCATATAGATAGGGAAGAAGTTCAGGATAAACAAATAACTCCTCAAAAAGAAGAACAAAATAGGTGGCCTTGCATTATTTGTCTTCAAAGCCTACCATGCCTCCTTAGTTGTCAAAACAACCTGGTGTTTTGACAACTATACATTATATAGTTTTGACAACTATATAGGTATATCTCTTATACCTATAATGCTAGATACACAGACCGAAAAATCAAGAAATAAGAACACACACTCAAAAACACATGATTTTTGACAAAGGCCCCAAAAACATCACATATGAAGCAGATGGCATCGTCAATAAATGGTGCTGGAAAAGTTGGATATCCATTTCCAGAAGAATGAAGCAAGATCCATATATTACTGTGGGGGAAAAGTTGTTAACTCTTTAGGCAAACAGGACAGGACCACCACCTTCCACTATTCATGGCCCATAAGAGAATGCTGATGGCACACCCATGGAAGCTGATGAAGCCATAGCTCGCCTGTTTCTCCACCTAAGATGAGTGGACACTGACTCTTGTTCCCTGACTAAAGCTACAGAAGGTCACCATCTGCAATCTTATTAGTTACTTCATGTCCACAGCTTCATCCTGTCCTCCTGTCAGTGAATAACTTGGCTGATGCGATGATCCCTCTTTGTAAACCTCGAAATTGTGAACTCTTCTTTTGTGTGTAATCCTGGCATAAGATGCAGGCTTCATGACAGGAAGAATATCTGAATCTGCCTCTAATAAATCCCAGAGCCCTGGAGCGTCTTATTTCGGGGACCACTGAGCTCTCACTTCACCTATACTTTTTGGTGTATATATGTTTTCTGATTGCAGATTGTATCCCTCTCAAAACTGTTAGTAATGTCAGATGAGAGTTGTTCTCTACATTATCCTACATTCCACCCCTTCGGCAAAAATAAACTCAAGGTGGCTCAAAGATCTTTTTTTTAATAGCATCCAAAACTATCAGGGTTATCAATGATACAATTGGGACAATTGCATGTACCCTAGTCGAAGGAAAACACAGGTTGCCAAAGTTAACAAAGGAAGCACTGTCTGTAGGGACAAAATAGATGAGGGGAACCTATTAAATATAAATATAAACCACTTGTATACATGGAAATATTTCATTAAAAGAGTAAAAAGAAAGTCCACAGATTGGAAAAAGATATGAAACAATGACATAATGGACAAAGGACTAAACTCTGAAGTGTACTAAAAGCCTACAACAAGGAAAACTGACAACCCTCTGAGGTGGGAAAAGGGCCAATTCTGTCTAACAACGAAAACAAAATAAAATCCATTAAGTTAATAAATTTACTTCCCTCAAAGCAGATAAAAAAGTATTTTGCAATAATTTTAACTGCAAACTAATAGACATTTTAAAATCAGTTATTGTAAAAAAGGATAAATATGAGTAGATGTAGTATATTTATTAATATTAATAATGATATCATTAATGTTAATAATTTGCTTTGTACTTATGAAACACTTTTACTATTTCAAAGAACATGGTTTATCATTTTATTTTCAAAATAACTTTAAGTTAGAGAGACTTCATTTTACAGTTTAAGATGAAGTGAAGCAGTTCATTTTTAAAGATATTTAATTCTAATTAGAGGTATGTACCTGACTACAGTCTGGACTTTATCTTGTATTCAGGTTACTGACATTCTGAATATACTTAGTATCATATGTCTTCATAAAACATAATGAAGTATCACCTCATTTTATGCATGATTTTCCCACACATAGAGTCCTTTTTAAATTTTGAAGTTTGTAATAAGGGGAGAGACTGTTTTTCTTTAACGTCTTCTTAGATGCTATAAATTGGTATACCATAAGCTTTTGAGTTCCTGTGTCCAGAATAATTTAGATAGGGGTCCACATATGTACTGATAAATGCACTATAATATTCTAATCAAATAAATTTATAATTTTGTCATCCTATGTCTTGAAGGAGGGTTCTACTGACAGTTTATATCAGCCAGTTCCAGAACAACAAGCTAACCAAGAAAGCACTTCAGGTAGACCTGGTTCTCCTTTCTTCCCCATTGGGGAGAGTGGACAAGTACCCAGTGGTCTCTCCAAGGTGAGTGAAGCCTTGAGTTTATTGGATTGCTTCCTTATTGTATATTTACATTTGCCTATTCAATGGTATTTGTACTCACCAATACAGCAACACATGTAGTTCTGGAGTTGTTTAAGCACTTCTACTTTGTTTTTTCTTCATTGCTGTCACTTTCATAGTTTTAGCTTATCAATATGAATCAATGCATTGACTATGTATTAAGTAATTATGTAAGTCAACACATTTAATCCTCAAAACTACCAAACAATGAACAAATCGTCATATTCATTTTCTAGCTGATGATCTTGCAAGAGGGACATAATAACTCCTTGAAGGATGTTAAGTGCCTTCGAACATCCTCGGATTCTTCGTGATTATATGTGCACAAAACAAAACACTGCCAGGTCCTGCAGAATCACACTGCTGTGCTTGAACTCATTGGTCTAGCCACTGTGTGAATCCATCTTGTCAAAGGTCTTCCTTTTTGGATGACATGCTTTGCTGACCCTTTTCTTTTTTAGCTGATCCACTAACTTACTGAGAGGAAATTCTTTTCCTGGAACAGGTCCTTCTGATAAGATGCCCAATGTATGTGTCCTCTTATTCCTTCCAAGTTACATTCTGACTGTACTTCTTCCAAACCAGATTAATTTGTTCTTCTGACAGTCCATACTTCTCTCAAAAGTAGTTCACAACACCATTTGGAAAATGTATCAATTATTCTCCAGTATTTCTTATCTATTACATAGTTTTCACATGCATTTGATGTGATTATTATTTATGTAGGTCTATCGAGATAAGGTAGGCTGAATAAACAATCCAGAGGAGAAAACAACTGGTCTTATGATTCCAGGGAGACATGGAAGAGGGGGAGGTGGGAGAAAGGAAGTGATGTTAACAAACCCAGGGCTTGATCAAGGGCAACGTAACTGAGAAAAATTATTATAAACCAAAAGAAGACAGAGAATAATAGTGAGACAAGAGGAAAGTAACAGGAAATAGAGGAAAGAACTAGGAGGCAAAGACATTTATAAATAAAGGCATGTACATATTTATATATGAGGAAGGAGAAATATATTTATGTGCATATATTTGTAGGTCTAGTATTAAGTTAGCAGATGGACATTGGGCCTCCATTCAAGTATTCCCTTGATGTGAAAACACTTTGCTCTATTACACTGGTATTTCATGATGCTCACTTTCCCGGCACGATTGCTGAAGACAAATGTGGGTATAAGCAAATGTGGTGAAGAGAGATGATGATGCCTAGCTATCAAAACATATAGCATCTGGTGTCTTAAAGGCTTGAAGTTAAACAAGCAGCCATTTAGCTCAGAAGCAATAAAGCCCACATGGAAGAAGCTCACCAGCCTGTGTGATCATGAGGCCTTGAAGGGATCAGGTATCATTAATCAAAAACAAAACAAAAAATCATATCACTGTGAATGAGGGGAAGTGCAGAATGGGCACCAAAAGCCCATCTGTAGGCAACTGAATATCTCCTTACAGAAGAGTTGTGGGGAGGAGAGAAGCCAGTTAGGATGCCTGTGTAGCAACTATGAAATATACAACTTTCTTCTATTTCTTAAATGCTACTTCCCAGTCCCTACCCACCACCCACCACGCCTCTTTCTCATAATCCTTACTGTACCTTTCAAATCTGACTGGATCAGAGGATGTACACTGGTACAGATAGGAACTGGAAACACAGAGAAACAAGGACAATGATCCCTTCAGGACCAGTGGTGAGAGTGGCAATACTGGGAGGGTGGAGGGAGAGTGGAGTAGAAAGGAGAAGCTAATTAAAAGGATTGACATATAATCTCCCTTGGGGGGCAGGCAGGCAACAGAAAAGTGGGTAAAGAGAGACATCGCATAGTGTAAAACATGGCGAAATAATAACAATAATAATTTATAAATTCTCAAGTGCTCATGAGGGAGGGGGGGAAAGGGAGGGAGGGAGGGGAAAATGAGGAGCTGACACCAAGGGCTCATATACAAATCTAATGTTTTGAGAATGAGAACAACAAATGTACAAATGTACTTGACACAAAGGATACATGTATATGGAATATGATAAGAGTTGTATGAGTCCCCCCAAAATGATTTTATCTGTTTTTTGGGGGGGATCACTGCCCTCTGGGGGTCATGGGAGCCCCCAGGCGCTGCTCCTGATAGCAGCTGCTGGATTTGAACCTCCATGCCCACCGTGCCCGCAGTCCGGCACTCAACCACTTACGCCACTGGGGCTCAGCCTTCAAAAATGATTTTAAAAAAAAGAAAATACCATGAATTGGATCTTTTGCACCTTAGTCATCAAAGTAACATTTTTACTTTTCAACATTTTTTTGTTCTTTTATTTTTTTCCAATCATTTTATTGGGGGCTCATACATTGTTTTTCACAATATATAAATAAGCATACTCGTCAAGCACCCTCACATGTCAACTTCTATTATTGTTCTCCAATCATCCACCTTTTCCCTTGAGCCCCTAATATCGGCTTTTCCATTCCCCCCACCTCTTCCCTTGGTCTCTCCTCCCCTCCAACCCTCAATACTTTATACATTGTTATTGTTTTGTCATATCGTACACTGCCCAACCTCTCCCCCAACCCACTCCTTTGATGCCCGTCCTTCAAATAGGAGCTTGTATATATATCTTTGCTGTTGGTTCCCCTCTTTCTCTCCACCCTTCCAGTATCTCCAAACTAACCATTGGCCTGAAGGGGCCCATCCATCCTGGTTTCCCCATTCTCCAGCTCCCCTCTATGCCAGTGTGACTTCTCCAGTCCATCTGGATTTGCAAGGTAGAGTTGGTTGGTGTTCGGGGAGGAAGGCTTCACGAACTAGAGGAAACTTGTATGCATCATCACTGCCTGGCTGCCCCCCGACTGGTCTGTCTCCTCCCCGTGACTCCCCTGTGAGGGGTGACCAATTACCCACCAGTGGGCCTTAGGTCCCCACCCTGTTCTCCCCCTCCTTTGTAATGATGTGATTCTTGTTCTTTGGTGCTCGATATCTGCTCCCTTCGGCTCCTCTTGATCACGCATGCTGGTGTGCTTCCTGCATATGGACTTTGCTGTTTCTGTGCTGAATGGTGACTTGATTATCTTCAAGTCTTGAGATTCCAGGCATTCAATGGGTACCATCGTTTCTTCTACTTTGTTTGCCTTTGTATCCATTTGTCATCAGCAATATCGGGAGTCAATTGGTCCATTGATTTTGATTTTTGTTCTTTGATGCCTGATTGATTCAGCACCTCATGATCGCACAGGCAAGTGATCTTCTTTTATGGTGGGTTTTGTTGCTTCTGATCTAGATGGCTAATTGTTTATATTCAAGCCTTTAAGACCCCGGATACTCTATCTTTTGAAAGCTGGGCCCTTCTGCTTTCTTCACCACCCTTGCTCATGCTCTTCCATGTCCTTAATTGGTACATTGGGGATGTGTGCACACAGTGATATATGTTTGTTTTGTTTTTTTCCCACCCCATTTGATGTCTATTGCCTAGACCTTTTACCACTTTCACCACCATCTGACCATGCTGGCTGTTGTGCTTCTTCTGTGTGGCTGTGGTCTCTTCTCAGGTAAATTGTCTAATGTTTATTTTCAGGCTTTCAAGACACTTGATATATCCTTTGATGGCTGGGCACCTTCAGCTTTCTTCACCACGTTTGTTTGTGCACCCATTTTACTTCAGTGATCGTGTTGGGCCATTGAGCCTCGAGGAATGCCAGATTCATAGAACAAAGCGTTCTTGCATTGAGGGAGCACCAGGGTGAGGGACAAGGTCCTCCTGCTACCCTAATATTTGGCCTATAGATATGTTCTTAATATTATTCCCAACTTATAATAGATAGTTGTATCTATGTACGGACATACCTATATTTAGACCTCTGTAAGTGCCCTTTGCTTTCTAGCTCTTTCCTCTATTTCCTTCCATCTCCTTCCCGCCCCACCATCAAGTTCCACCTTCATTGGCATTTCATTGTTTTCTTATAGATTCATTGCCCTTGCTTAATCCCAACCAGACCTCCTATACCCTCCTTTCCATCGATTCCTAACCATTTATTGCTCCCCCAACCCGTCCATGTGTTTGTCCTCCCTCCCTTCTCCTCTCCTCTCTTGTGCCCCCAGGAATCATTTGCCCAGTCCTTTCTGTGGCACAATGGGTCTCCAGTGGGATGTAGTCCTCTGAGCATCATGTGTCGGCGTGGAGCTTGGACCAGCTCTCTTCTTCTTCCTCCCTTCTCTTCTTTGCCCCTGTGGGTGTGGGTTGCTGGCACCTCCCCCACCCTGTTCTCTGCCATGCCCACTACTAGGGATGGAGTCCATCTGACTCAGGTTGCATCGGCTCTATAGCTCTCTTTTCTTGCATCCTTCCATGCGTCCACATTGTCTTCATGGTTGGGTGTTTCATGGTAGGAACTGTTCACCCACTCCGGTTTCTGTGGAGACTAGACACATACTCTCTCCCTTGGTGGATTAGTGCCCCCTTCCCTCAGTTATCCTATCACTTTTGAACTCCCTTTGAACTCCCCTTTCCCCACCCTCATCCTTCCCCCATTACTGTGTTGCATCCAACATGTATCTCCCTGGGTTTGGTCCTCCCTCCTCCCCTTACCCTATCTCTTGGGCCAGCTAATATGGCATATAGGAGTCTTCTCTTTTATACTCACCATACTGTTTCTACTTACCTCAGGGGGGCCCATGCCATACTTATCCTTTTGTGATCGACTGACTTCGCTTAGCATAATTTGCTCCAGTTCTTCCCATGCAGAGATGTGTTTCATGTGCTCGTCTGAGCTTTTGAGTGAGGCATAGTACTCCATTGTGTGTATGTGCCAGAGTTTGTTGATCCATTCATCTACTGATGGAAATTTAGGTTGCTTACAACTCTTTGCAATTGTGAATTGTGCTGCAATAAACATTGGCATGCATACCACTGGCTGTGGTTTATTTCTTGCCTCTTCTGAATATATACCCAATAGTGGGGTAGCTGGATCATAGGGTAGCTCAACTTCCATTTTCATCAAGTATCACCAGACTGCTTTCCATACCCACTGTACATATCTACAGGACCACCAACAATGTAGAAGTGTTCCTATATTGCCACATCCCCTCCAACATTTGTTGCACTCTGATTTTCTGATCTGGGCTAGCCTCAAGGGTGTTAGATGATATCTTATGATTGTTTTGATCTGCATTTCTCTGATGGCTAATGAGCAGGAGCATTTTCTCATATGTTTGTTAACCATGAGGACCTCCTCCCTACTGAAGCTTCTTTTCATTTCTTTTTCCCATTTCTTCAAAGGGTTATCTGTTTTCCTCTTCTTGCAGGAAACAAGGGTATTATAGATTTTTGTAATAAGCCCTTTGTCTGTTGTATTGTTACTAAAAATCCTCTCCCAGTCTGTGGGTTGCTTGGCTACCCTCTTGGTAAAGTCCTTTGATGCACACATGTGTTTTATTCTTAGTAAGTCCCATTTGTCAATTTCAGGTTCCCCTTCATGTGTACCCTGTCCTAGTGAAATTAGCCTTTGTATTCCCTGGGTCAAGGTTCTTAGGTTTTCCCCAATTCTCTCACTAATGGTTCTGATGGTTTGTGGTTTTACTTCCAGGTCTGTGATACAACTCGAGTTTGTTCTTGTGCATGGGGTGAGGTTGAGATCCTGTTTCATTTTTCTACATGTAGATTTCCATTGTCTCCAGTACCATTTGTTGAAAAGGGCATCACCCTCCCATTTGATACTTTTAGAGACCTTGTCGAAAATCAGTTGTCTATATGCTAATGGCTTTATTTCTGGGTTTTCTATTCTTTTCCACTGATCTGTGTATCTGTCATTATGCCAGTACCATGCAGTTTTGACCACTGTGGCTTTGTAGTAAGTGTGAAAGTCAGGTAAAGCCAGCCCTCCGACTGTGTTCTTATCCTTGAGGAGAACCCTGCTAATTCTGGGCTTTTTCCCTCTCCATATGAAGTTGGTGGTCAGTTTTTCCAGTACTCTGAAGAAGGTTGTTGGTATTTGGATTGGGATAGCATTGAACTTATAAAGTGCCCTGGGTAGGATAGACATCTTTATTATATTGAGTCTCCTAATCCATGAACATGGGATGTTCCTCCATTTGTGGAGGTCGCTTTTCATTTCCTATAGTAGGGTTTGGTAGTTCTCCTTGTATACGTCTTTTGTTTTTTTGGTCAGGTATATCCCTAGGTACTTCAATTTATTCTTGGCTATTGTGACTGGAACTGCTTTCTTGATCCCCTCTTCTGTGGTCTTGTCAGATGTGTAGAGCAGACCAATCAACTTCTGTTTGTTGATCTTGTATCCTGCCACTCTTCCATATTCCTCTATCACTGTTAGTACTCCGGATGTGGAGCTCTTGGGATTTGCTATGTAGAGGATCATGTCATCAGCGAATAATGATAATTTGACCTCCTCCTCTCCCATTTGGATACCTTGGATGTCTTTGCATTGTCTTATGTTATTTGCTAAGACCGCCAGTACTATACTGAATAGTAGTGGGGACAAGGGGCATCCTTGTCTAGTCCCCTTCTTCAGTGGGATTGATTTAGTCTTTACTCTGTTGACTATTATGTTAGCTGTCGGCTTCTCATAGATTGCTTGTATTAACTTGAGGAACTGTCCTTCTATTCCTATCTGTCTGAGTATCTTGATTAGGAAAGGGTGCTGGATATTGTCAAATGCTTTCTCTGCATCTATAGATATTATAATATGGTTCTTGTACTTCATCTTACCAATATGATGTATAATATTGATGGATTTACGGATATTAAACCATCCCTGCATCTCTGGGATGAATCCTACCTGATCCTGATGGATTATGCTTTTTATATATTTTTGTATTCTTTTGGCCAATATCTTGTTGAAGATTTTTGCATCTATGTTCATTAGTGATATTGGTCTATAATTCTCTACTCCTGTGGGATCCTTTCCCTGTTTGGGTATCAAAGTGATACTGGTTTCATAAAATGAGTTGGGGAGTTTTCCATCCTTCTCTATACTCTGGAAAATTTTGTGGAGGATTGGTACCAACTCCTCCCTGAAAGCTTTATAGAATTTCCCAGTGAAGCCATCTGGTCCAGGAGCTTTTTTTGTTGTTGGTATATTCTTGATAACCATATCTATTTCTTCTCTTGTTATGGGTATGTTTAGTTCCTTGACCTCTATCTGGGACAATCTAGGGAGGGTTTATTTTTCTAGGTATTTTTCCATATCTTCCAGATTGTTAAACATGTTGAAGTACAGATCCTCGTAGTACTTTGTGATGATCTGTTTAATTTCATTAGGGTCTGTTGTGATTTCCCCCATTTCATTCCTCATCTGGTCTATTGTTGCTTGTTCTTTCCTTTCTTTGGTCAGGTTTGCCAGTGGCCTATCAATTTTATTAATGCTTTCAAAGAACCAACTTCTTTTTGCTGCATTAATCTTTTGCATTGTTTTTTTGTCTTCCCAGTGTTTCAACTCTGCCCTAATTTTTATTATTTCTTTTCTTTTACTTTTGGAGGGATTATTATGCTGGCTCTGTTCTAGTTGTTTGAGTTTTTGTGAGAGCGTGTCTGCCATAAGACTCTCCTCCTTTTTCATATATGCTCCTATTGCAATCAGGCTACCTCTGATAACTGCCTTCGCAGTGTCCCAGAGGTTTTTATAGGAAGTATTCTCATTCTCATTAATTTCTAGAAATGTTTTGATCTCCCTTCTAATCTGGGTCATTACCCATTCATGGCGCAGAAGTTCGTTATTCATTCTCCAACTGTTTGCCTTTGTTTTACTAGTGGTCCTTTTATTAATCTCCAGCTTTATGGCATGGTGATCAGAGAAGGACGTCTGAATGATCTCTATGTGTTTGAATTTACTTATGCTTGACTTGTGTCCCACCACGCGGTCATTTTTTGAAAATGTGCCATGTGGACTTGAGAAGAATGTGTATTTTTTTTGCATTTGGGTGGAAGGCCCTGAATATGTCTATCAAATCTAGTCGTATTATTGTGGTATTTAGTTCTATAGCTTCTTTGCTGAGCCTCTTTTCAAAAGATCTTTCTCTGATAGTGGCATGTTAAAGTCTCCTACTATAATTGTTGAATCTATGACATCTTTTTTCATGTTCTGAATAGTCTGTTTAACAAATTTCGCAGGTCTCTCATTTGGCGCAGATATATTTATTATACTCACTGGCTCCTGGTGAAGTGTACCCTTGAGCATTATAAAGTGCCCCTCCTTGTCTCTTTTTATGTCTTGAACCTTGCGGTCTGTTTTATCTGAGATTAGGATTGCGACCCCTGCTTTTTTTGATTCACCATTAGCCTGATATATTCTCTTCCAGCCTTTTATTCTTAGTTTATTCTTGTCTGCAAGCTTAAGATGTGTTTCCTGCAGGCAACAGATTGAAGCATCATGTTTTCCAAGCCAGTCAGCCAGCCTTTTTATTTTAATGATGGAGTTCAGGCCATTGACATTTATAGTTATGATCCCAATCTGTGGGTTCATTGCTGGCATTTTGTGTTTTTTTGTGTGTGTTTTCTTGTTCCCCTTTTCATAGCTATGTTGTGTTTTCATTGGGGCCTTCCTTATTGCTATGTTTTCTACCTGTGGCCATATGTTCTTGGTAATTGGGGTTAGTTTCTTGGCTCCTGGATGAGTATGGAATATATGAAGTTCTCCTGTTTGTGCTTGATGGGTGTTGGTCTTCTGGCCATAGTGAGTAGGCGAGGATTTTCCTCAGGGTAGGGTGTCTCACGGCATATTCTTTGAGTTTTTCCTTATCTTGGAAGACCCTTATTTCCCCATCTATCTTGATTGATAGCTTTGCAGGGCAAAGAATTCTAGGGGAGGCGTTGTTTTCCTTCAACTCCTGGAAGATATTGGTCCACTCTCTTCTTCTCTTCATGGTTTCTGTTGATAGATCTGCACATATTCTTACCTGAGAGCCCTTATATGTGACGATCCTCTTTTCTCTTGCTGCTCTCAGGATTTTCACTTTTTCCTCGAAGTTGGATAGTTTAACTATTATATGTCTTGGCGAGTTCTTCCTGGGATCTAGTCTATTCGGTGTCCTCTCTGCTTCCTGTATGATAGGCTGGTTCTCATTCATTAGGTTAGGGAAATTTTCTTTCAGAAATTCCCTTGTTAAGTTAGCTGTTGATTTCTTCACTGTGTCTTGTTCTGGTAGGCCAATGATTCAGATGTTGTTCCTTTTCATAACATCACTCATTGATCTCAGGTTTTCCTCTGCTTCTTTTATTATCTTGTTTGATTGTTTTTCACGTTTATTGAGATCAACCTGGTTGTCTTCAAAATCACTGATACGAATCTCAGCCTCATCAAGTCTATTCGTGAGATCAGCTACCCTGCACGCAGCCTCTGCTATTTCCCCTGTTAACTCCTGTATTTCCCTCTGATGCTTGATCCTCATTCCCTCTATTGTGGACTTCATCCCTTCTATGGTGGCATTCATCCCCTCTATCATTGCATCCTTTGTCTGTGCAGCTTCCTTCATGTCTTTTATTTCTCCTATCAATCTTCTAATAATTTCTTTTTGTGTCAGATCTATATCAGATTCTTCTATGAGTGTAATGAGATCTGTTGCTGTGGTTTGTCTTTCTTGTTTACTTATTATTGATGTGGTATTCTGTTGTTTGCGTGATGCCTTTGAAGAGATTGGTGCCATGTTCCTCGGTTACCAGAAGCCCTTGTGTACTTTCAGAGTGATTGATGTTGGGCCTCTCAGGACTCACACTAGAAAACGCAGGTGGTGGCCTGCCAGGCAGTACAAGATCTGCACCACCTAGCTAGGGGCAGTGTGCGACCCAAGAGACCTGACTCCCTCGTTTGGGAAGGTGGGATGAGGCCAGTAGGGCAGTGCTTGGCTCAAGAGGACAGGCTCCCAAGCTAAGGAAGGCAGGAGGAGGACCGCAGTGCAGAGCCAGACTCAGGAGCGGCACATGAGTGGGGGGGAGAAAGAAAAGGGGGAGAAAAAGAAAAATAATAAAAGAAATAAGGTAACAGAAAAAGAAAGAGAAAAAAATAATAGTACCACTAGGCACAGTTGGACTGATATGAATTCCCACGTAGCAGATCAGGTGCCTCAAGAGAGCGACATGTGTTCACGCATACAGGATCAGTCCAATTTCCAGCGCCAACCCAGACCTGCTACAACAGGGCAGCAGGTCGGCGAAGAGGACAGAAAAAGAAAACAAGAAACCCCCCCCCAAAAAAATAACAAACAAACAAAAAGGAACCAGGAGAGAAACAGGGAGAGAAAAAAGATAAAAGAGAAAAAAGAGAAAAAAGAAAAAGGGTAAAGAAAAAAATAGGAGAAAAAAGTGGGGGAGGGGTGGCACAGAGCTGGTAGGGTTCGAATGCAGCCCCTACACGTTTAGCCACAAACCGATCGCCGGTGCCAACAAAGACCTGCTGAATCAGAGTGGCACACAGTGTAAAAGAAAGGGGAGGAGAGGGAGGAAAGGGACTGGTGTGAAGCTGTTCCGGTCCGATATCCAACCCTTACACGTTCATTTCCAGTCCGATGACCCGTGCCAGAATGAGCCTGCTATTCCAGAACAGCATGCAGAGTAAACGGAGGGAGAAGGGGCAGGAAAAATGGCACCAAGTTGGTCAGGTCCGAATTGCAGTCCCTCTGCATTCAGCACAGTCCGATTGCCTGTGCCGACACAAACCTGCTATACTATAGCAGACCGCAGGGTGGGTGGGTGGGAGAAGGGAGGAAAAGAGAAAGAAGGAAAAGTAAAAACAAAAAAAGAAGGAAGAGAAAAAAAGAGAAGAAAGAAAAATAAAAGGAGGGTGGGGGGCGCCGAGGAATGAAACAAGCTGGTTGGGTCCGAATTCCAGCTCCTATGTGTTCAGCACTGTCCAATCGCTCACGCAGGCACAGTCGTGCTATACCACCACTGCATGCGATGGCGGGGTGGTGGTAGGAGAAGAAGAAAAAAGAAAGAAAAAAAGGAAGGGGGCTAGGAATGATTAGAAGCTGGTCAGACCAAATTCTAGGTCCTATGTGCTTAGGCACTGTGCGATCGCCCGCACTGTACCAAAACAGAATTTAGGTAGGGTAAAAGCAGGGAGGGAAAAGGGCCCAGGGAGAATGGCGTGAACCAAATCGGGCCTGAATTCCAGGTCCTACGCGTTCAGGCACTGACCAATTGTCCGTAGCACCCCAGGTCTGCTATACCAGAGTGCACACGGGTAAAAGCAAGAGAGAGTGAGAAAAGGAAAAAAGAAAAAAATAAATAAACAAAATTAAATTTAAAAAGAAAAGAAAAAAATAAATGGGGGAGGGGTAGGAATGGCAAGAAGCTGGTTGGTTCCCAGTTCCAGCCTCTACGCGTTCAGGCCCTGCCCAATCCCTCGTACCACCACAGGTCTGCTATATCACAGTGCATGTGGTGGAATAGGGAAAGAGAGAAAAAAAGAAAAAAGAAAAAAAGAAAATAATAAAATTGAAAATAAATAAAATGAAAAAAAAATAAATGGGGTGGCGGGGGGGGGGGATAGGAATAGCAAGAAGCTGGTTGGGTCCCAGATCCAGCCACTACACGCTCAGACACTGTCCGATCTCCCGCGGTATAC
>PVJH01021841.1:0-37796 GCA_004026705.1 Nesogale talazaci
TTCATTTCATTTTTACCAACTTCCAAGTTTCCTAGATTCATACTTTGTACATTGCAAGTTCTAATTGCTAGTAGATTTTTGCAACTGTTTCTTTACATTTTGTTTGATTCTTTGATTCTTGCCCTATCTGCAAATGGATATTGTGAAGGCCATACTCCCATAATGTATCATATTTTTGTCATTATAATTGACTCAACTTGTAGAAGACTCCTCTTCCATAGCCATAATCTGAGTAACTTCTGACATGGGGGGGGGGCATTTATCTTGTGTCACAACCTGTAACAAGATTCTACTTCTATTCACTATGTTTTTGGCAATGTTTTGATGCTATCCATAAGGTTTTCAGAGATGAGTCCCTCCAAAGTGGATGTCTTATTCCTTTTTCTCAATCTATTTTTAGCTTGGAAACTCTGCTTCAACCTCTTTACTCTGGGTGGCACGGCTGGTATTTGACACACCAGTAACACAGTGTCTAGTCTCACAGCAGCACACAAGTCACCACAGTCTGACACAGTGTGACATATACTAAGACCCTGCAATTTCACTCTTAGATACTGTTCCAACTGATATGTGAATATCAGTTTGCCATACATGTACTAGAATGGTTACATCAACATTATTCATAGTATCCCCCAAAAGAAATAGTGGTAGATAGATAAATGCATTGGCTTATTGTTATGCATTGGAATGCCATATAACAATGACAATGAATGATCTATAACTGCATGGATTTCTCAGTGCTGAGTTTTTATTGTTATTTCAATTGTACTAAGTTCTAAAGCTGCAAAACAATATGTTGTCATAGGACATAGGGTAATGATGGTGAGAGAGGTGTGAAGTGGCTCTCAGAGTGCTGTGAATATGTAGATCTATAGCAGAGGTTCTCAACCTGTGGGTCATGACCCCTTTGGGGATCGAACAGCCCTTTCACAGATTATCGCTCGATTCATCACAGTAGCAAAATTGCAGGTATAGAGTAACAGAGGAAATAATTTCATGGTTGGGGTGGGTAACTGCAGCATGAGGAACTGTATTAAAGGGTCACATCATTAAGAAGGTTGAGATCCACTGCTCTAGGGAATAGTTATCCAGCAGTGTTTACTTTGTGACAATTCAGAAGCTTCACATTCAATATAATATCAATAAGATATTAGCTAATAGTTATATTTCTGATATGTATACTTTCCTTTATATATGCTACAGTTGTATCATTTTTACATTCAAATGTCACCCTAATTTTGATGAATTGGGATGCTAACCACAAAGTCAGTTGGTCAAACTCACCACGTACTTCTTGGGAGGAAGATGAGGTTGTCTGTTCCTGTGAAGATTTATAGACTTAGAAACTTATCAAGGCAGTTCAACTTTGTTGTATAGAGCCTCTATCAGGCAAAATCAACCTGATGGCAGCGAGTTAACAATGATGGAGAGAGTAGACCCAGTTTGATTTATTTCAGGTGCTTTACATATTTATTACACATAGGGGTGTCTACCCACACAAATGTATATAAGTACATTTTCTTTTTGGTCAGCAGACTTCTGTCCTGCTTGTACCAGACCTATTGGCACAATTACAATAGTTTCTTCCACCCACGTGGTACTAATTTGTGCTGCCCTCTGTGAGAGTCTCCTGACTCTTTGTAATGTGCTTTAGAACACCAAATCACAGGGTTATTCATGCTATACTACTTTGAGTCTCTTTCCTTATTCATTCCTACATTAAAGACAATTCTAATGTGATTGTACAAAATCTCTTTAAACAACTTAAAAAACACCCAGAGAAACTCAGAGATCACCATTTTGCAAGGCAGCACACACAAAGCAGTAGGGACCGGCATCTAAAAGTGACTAAACACAGCTGCAAACTTTACTTAACTCTGCTGAAAGCAATAAGAATTTCGATTCATTACTCAATGCAACAGGAGATTTAAATATCTCCTTCCCATTTCTTTACCTTTTTCAATTTTTCAGTTCTTCTCATTCAGTCAGAACTTTTTCTTAATCCGGTAGTATTGCTACTAAAAACTCTTTTCCTGGGCTGAGCCCTGGTGGCATAGTGGTTGTGCGCGGGACTGCGGCGCACTGGGACGGAGGTTCAATTCCAGCAGTGGGGCTGGGCCTTCTACTCCCACCACCGGAGAGCAGTGATGCCCCCCCCCCCAAAAAAAAGCAACAACTCTTTTCCCAATTAAGTTTAAAACCTTTAACTTTTCCTCCCCAGATCTGCCTCCACCTTTTTTCATTTATGGTTGTTCTCCCTCAAGACCAAACCCGGTTTCTCTTGTCAATCTTCCCAATTCCTGTTTCCTCAGCGCTGACTTTTTCTCTTGAGTCCCCAACACTGAACTCCAGACCCTGAGTTGGCAGACTCATTTTTTGGGGGGGAAGGCTCATGTGAGGTCGGTCAAGTGGACACAGGCACGAAGCTTTCCTTTCACGGGGGGTCTTTGCAGGGAGAATGACAAATGCTGCCCAGGTTTAGGTGGCTTCGTGGTTAGGTACTGGGTGGTAATTACAGTTCAAGAGATAAGGCCTTTCACCCCTGAAAAGAGTTTCGGTCTCAGAAACTCCCAGGGGCAATTCTGCCTATAGCCTACATTCTGTGAGCCAGAATCTACTAGATGGTAATGCATTTTGAGAGCTTTTTCTTTAATCCTTGTCTTATTTAGAGAACCTAGCACAGCACAACAGGACTCATATCGCATTATAAAATGGCTAAGGAATACTCTTTGTGTCATTCTAGTTTCTCTCTCTCTCTCTCTCTCTCTTTTTCCTCTCCCAGTGAAATGAAGCACAGATTCTACCTTTATTAATGCCTCTGGGTTCAAAGCAGTCATTCCTCAGGAGAACAGTGGAGCTGTTTTCCTATATAGAAATTTATAGTCATATAAGACTTAAAAAGTAGTTCTACCCTCACAGAAGGGTCATGGCAAAGAGATGAGCCAGTCAGGGTGCAGTGTAGCATTGATGAAACACACAACTTTCCTCTAGTTCAGCGGTTCTCAACCTGTGGGTCATGACCCTTTGGCGGTCAAATCACCCTTTCACAGAGTTGTCTAAAACCATAGGAAAACTTATCTTTTCAATGGTCTTTGAAACCTAGACATTGCTTCTCTATCCATCTCCAGGCACATCCGCAAACATGCAGAGATGCCCACGTACAAGTACCTGGTGTGAAGACTTTTACCCATGCTACACCATGCTTTAAGACAAAATTTCATTTATTTTTAATTAGGAATAAATATTTTACAATATATAATTACATATTGTTTTGTGATTAATCACTATTATTTATTATGCTCAATTTGTAACAATGAAAATACATCATGCACATCAGATGTCATCAGTTACATGATACTCATAACACTAGCAAAACTACAATTATAAAGCAGAAACAAAAATAATTTTATGGTTGGGGGTCACCACAACCTAGGGAACTGTATTAAAAGTTTGCTGCATTAGGAAGATTGAGAACCACTGTTCCAGTTCTTTAATGCTTTCGTCCTCCCCCCACTATCAAGATCCTAATTCTATCCTACAAATTTGACTAGACAAAGAATGTACACTGGTACACATAAGAGCTGGAAATCCAGGAGAGATAAATCCCTCAGAACCAATAGAGAGTAGAGATACACTAGGAGGGGAAGGGGAAGTCGGGGGTAGAAAGGGAGAACCGATCACAATGCTTTACATATAATCCCCTCCCTGGGGTATGGACAACAGAAAAATGGGTGAAGGGAGACATCAGACACGGCAAAACATGAAAAATGATAATAATTTAATAATAATAATAATAATTTATAAGTATTCAAGGATCTCATAAGAGAGGGGGGTGGGAAATGGAGGAAGAGGAAAAATATGAGTTGCTGATACAAGGGCTCAAACAGAAAGCAAATGTTTTGAGAATGAGGATGGCAACAAATGTACAAATGTGCTTGACACAATGGATGGATGGATGGACTGTGATGAGTTGTACAAGGCCCCAATAAAATGATTTAAAAAAGTGAGTCTCTGGTTTTCAGTGTCCGTAGTGCCCATACATTTCTATGATGCCTCTCAGATTCTATTCCATGGTGTTTCCAAATATCCTATTTGGAATTGCATCTTGATGTTCCACATGCCTTCTTTCATGAGTTATATGAAGTCCTAAGAACAAAAAACTCTTCTATAGAGACTTTATTTTAAAAAATGACATTTAGATATTAAACAAATATTTGATGAAATATATATGTGTATATATATATATATATATATATATATAAAACAAACTATCTATTGAGCAGTCATTGAACTATGCAGGCTGTGTCAGGATCAATTCAAAAATAAAGAAGCCACATTCTGACTGGCAAGCTGTTTGCAGATTATCTAGTCAGGAAGATGGAAAGACAACCATGACAAAAATTCTGATAAGTAAACACAGGTATAGAGCATTTTGCTTCAAGCAACAAGGTTTGGAAACAGTGAAACCATTCAGTAATTGTTTACATGCTCTCTGGATAACAATGATATATAATAGATAAATCCAAACTAAAACCACACTCACTGTCATTGATTTGATGCTGACTCATCGTGACCCTATCAGAGAGGCATGACCTGCTCCGTGAGGATCTCTGTGACATGAGAAAGCCCAGTCTTTCTCCTGCAGATCAAGTGGTGACTTGGAATTGCTAATCTTGATGCTACAGTCCAGTACATAACTACTACATCACCAGGTCATCATGTAATAGTTATTTGGGTAGTGAAATATCCTTTTTTCATATTGGAAAACTTCATGCACAATCGATCTACTTCTGCTTGTAATATCCACCTAGAAAAGTTAGTGTGCCTCAAATGCAGAACCTAGCTTTTCAGGAGGTCATTATTTCTTACCCAAATTTCCTGTTGAATCAGTAGTTGATGTTTCAAAGCTCTTACATGAGTGGGGAGGAGGTCATTGATTATAAAAAGGATACTAGTACAAAACCTGTAAGAAAGTTATGTTAAACACTAAAAACTGACAACAGAGATTCATGGACATAACATTTCCCTGATTTTTTTTTCAGAACTCTGGTCTATTATGACTTAGAGCATCAAGCACACAAGGTGAGATGGATTTTATGAGATGAAGATTGCAAATGAGAGCAGTTCTATGTGTTCAAATGAAGTGCTTGATATGTACTGAAAACTTAATAGAGAATGGAAAAAATAAGTGGTTCTCCCTTTCATGGTGCTGTTTTTCAACTTTATACTCTCTCTTCTTATCTTTCCTCCAGGTCCTGTATTTCAGGGGAACATCTACTCCCACCAAACTCCTCTTATGGTTCATGGATTAATATTCACAATTCTGAATCTTTTCCTATGGATTTAAAAATTTTACATATACGAAGTGGTTTACTTTCTTATTTTTCTCATACCCAGGATAAACTCATCACGACCCTGTAGGACATGGCAGAACTGCCCCTGCATTTTTGCAGCTGTAACTG
The DNA here is from genome assembly GCA_004026705.1 of Nesogale talazaci. Taxonomy (NCBI): domain Eukaryota; kingdom Metazoa; phylum Chordata; class Mammalia; order Afrosoricida; family Tenrecidae; genus Nesogale; species Nesogale talazaci. Next base: position 5,463 of record PVJH01021841.1, read on the forward strand.
ATGATGGCAGTAAAATGCACACCATTCTCCCACAGAGTGCTTGGTGGATTCAAACTGCTGACCTTGATGTTTGCAGCCTGACTTGTAACTCTAGCTACTATGCCACCAGATCACCATAAATGGACATCAACTCGATGGCAATGAGTGAGGATTATACTGAACTCACGGTTTTCAACATTTCCCCTCATGGAAGAATAGGACCTGTGGATCTCCTCATATTAGTACATAAAGATTTTTCACATCTTTTGGAGAAACTGTTAATATTCTATACTGTAATGTTACCTTTGAATATACTTTACACCATGCCTTTATGAATGGAGAATTGGATTCTGTAATACTTTTTACTTGTATGTGTTTCTTTCGGAACAAGTGAGAGGATTGCTCTAGGGGAGCATTTAGAAATTGAGCTTTGATAAATATCACCACATACTCCTTTTAAATGCTACACTAATTTGCATGCCTACCAGCAGTGTAGCACTGTGCCTCCACCCAATATTTTTACCAACATTTCCTCTTATCAGTATTTCACATTTTTCCAATCTCATAAGTGGAAAATTTAATCTTATATTTTAATTTATATCTCTATGATTTTTAATATATCTCTAAGTTTGAGTACACTTTTCCTGTGTTTATTTTCTCTTCTTTCGAATTGTCTCTTATTCAACAATGCTTAATAACTTGCTAGTGTTTGCTTTGAGAGAAAGCCCTGAACATATTCCTATGTAAAATCATTGACAAAAGTTTAGGTGAATTGAGAGACTGAATGCTAATATGATTAATATTTAACTTTACTGTCCTTCTTAGTATTAAAATTAATGTTAATATTCAAGAATACTATTCAGAATTACTCTTTCTCTTCTTTACGTCTGGGGGTGGGGTGGGGGCTGCCTGTGTACTTCGAATTTGAAGCATTCTTGAGTATTACTCATTTGTAGTAGAAAACAATGATAAGCACCAACGCTCCTAGTTTATAATCTATCTGCCACAATCTAGCCTTTGTTCCAATATAAACAAGACCCATCCTTCGCTCCTTTGTTGCTGTGTGCTGTCTAGGCATTATCTTCTCAGAGCACTTCTGTAGTCAGAGGAGAATTGCCCCATAGGGTTTATAAGGCAGATTATCAGGTATTTTCCTCATGAAATAGCTAGAAGGTTTGAACCACTGATCTTTCTCTTTTTTTTAATATAGATTTTATTGGGGGCTCTTAGAGCTCATAACATTCAAGACATCATTTATAATAAGCATATATGTACACATGTTCCCATATTCATTTCCAAATATTTTCTTCTTGAGCCCTTGACATAAGCTCCTTTCCCCCCTTTTCCTCTAGTTATTTTTTAAAATTCCATCTCCCCATATTTCCCCTCCCTCTCCTCCTCCATGAACCCCTAATAATTACAAATTGTTACTACTTTTTCATATCATACACTGTCCAGTGTGTCCCTTCACCCACCCCTCTGCACCCCAGAGAGGAGGTTGTCTGCACCTCAGAGAGGAGGTTATATGTAGATCCCTGAAATTAGTTCTCCCTTTCTACTCTACCATCCCTCCACCCTCCCGGTATCACCACTCCCGCCACAAGTCCTGAGGGGTCATCTATCTTAAATTCCCCATGTTTCTGACTCCAATGTACATCCTCTGATCTAGCTGGATCTGTCTGGTAGAATTGGGTTCATGATAGTGGGTGGGAGGAAGCATTTGAGAACCAGAAGAAAGTTTCACATTTCATTGTTACTACACTGTACCTCGACTGGCTCATCTCCTCACTGCAACCTCTTTATAAGAGGATATCGCTTCACTTATTGATGGGTTTTGGGTCCCCAATCTGCACTCCCCCTCATTTATAATGATAAAATTTTTAGCTCTCTGATGCTTGATACCGGATCCCTTTGACACTTTTTGGTCACACAGGCTGGTGTGCTTCTTCCCTGTGGGCTTGCTTCTGAGCTGGATGGCTGCTTGTTTACTTTGAAGCCTTTAAGACTCCAGACGCTAGAACCACTGATCCTTCCATTAGCAGCTGAGCACTATTGGGTTACCAGAAGTTATTGTAAAGGGTACTATTCATTAATATTTAAACAATCTACCTACCCCATGACTTCATATCTTCTCTGTCATAGAGGATCCATTTGGGGCCGAGACCACATCTGAGTTATTCAACATTCAGAACCCCAGGCTTAAAATGTCCCTGTGGAATTATGTTTGTACTACAAAGCTAGCCTTATAGAAGTTTCATTTGATTGAAATATTCCATTAGTTTTTCATAACACTAGAGATACAACAATTTTCCAGATAATAGCATTTATTTAAAGTTTAGGAAATTTAGAGGGAATCATATATCTAAAATGCGACATCAAATAGTACATTGTTGTTGTTTTAAACTTAAAGGGCCAAGATATTTTTTTTTTTTAAAAGGAGAACTTTTCACTCACTGTTCACTGAAGTCCTAAGCTTGCTTCCCTTAAGCTTGCTCCTCTTGTCTTTCTGTGTGAGGGCATGATCTTCAGCCCAAAGGCAGTAGAGCATAGGGAGGAAGAGTCATGAACAGTTGAGGACAGCATCTAAATTGCAATAAGATGCTGGTTACATGACAACTGCTGTATTTAGCCAGTAATGTTGCATTTCATTTTCACACTTCCTGGTACCCAAGCTCTTTGTGTTCTTCTCCCATAAGGAATCCAGACTGTTTGTGACTAATCCGAATGGCGTGACCATAATGGATGGTATAAGTCATAGTATGTCATACCTTAAGGTTGAGCAGAGCACTGAGATTTCTGCCTTGCCTTCTTTAAGTTTTTTCTCTATGGGAAACCATGCAGATGTCCATGTGAAGATATTTACAGGACCCTGTAGAGAAGTCTACAAGGAGAGCCACTGAGGCTCCTTTCTCGTAGCCAGCCCTACCCTGTCCTTCAGGAAACTGAGCTACCTGGGACTCATTCTACAGTTGCAAGGAAGCTTTCAGATGATTTCAGCTTCATTTGATACGTGGCAACACCTTCTAGGCAACTTTGAGTTAGAATCACTAAGGGAAGTCTTTCACAAATACCTGACCTAAATAGATGGACTGTGAGCTACTTAAAATAGCATTACTGTTGGCCAAAGTCACATCGTTTTGGAGGGAATTTTTTTATCTGTGACCTTGTGAATGGTTATAACAGTACTAATTACTTTCTAGGGTAGTTGAGAGGAATAAATCAGCTAACATGGATATATATGCCTTCCTAGTCATTCAATCCCTAGTTATCCTACAGGACAGAATAAAACTTCCTTCTAAGGCTTCTAAGGCTATAAATCATGATGAGAGTGGCCTGCCACATTTTTTTTTCTCTTGAGGATTAACTAGTGGATTCAAACCATAGTCCTCTCCACCAGCAGCTAGATGCTTAAGGACTGGGCCATTAGGGATTCTTTATTAGTACTTTAGTAAACACTTAGTAAACACTCAGGAAGCATTTGCTGGAAACTTGCTGCTCTTTCTTTCCTTATTTTTTAAGTGTCCCAGATTCACTCTTTGCAACCTGTTTGGGAAATCCATCTCTTGTATCTTGATCAGGAAGCCCTTCTCCACTATTACCATTGACCAAAATAACTCATCCCCTGAAGTTTGGGTTGTGTGCCCCAAACAGGAGCACCCTTATTTTTTCTGAAGAGGAATACTATAATCCCTAGAGACAGTAGAGTACAATTGCAGTTTCCTAAGGGTTTTTCCCGTGAAATTTAATTCTATCTCTCATTCATTTATACCTTCTATGGACCTCTTAAGTGAAGCATCATTCTATTCTTGATGCTCATCCTTGAAATGGGTATCTTATGTTTTTATGATCTACATATAGAAAAGATAAGATGAGAGGTTTTCAACCATTTCTCAAAAAGGGATTCTTCTCTGTTTCCATTATCCTTTTGCTTCACTTTCATATATACAATTATTATTTCAAAGGTCATTTACCCAGCTGTGCATTTTAGAAAGGAAGCTCTCAAGATGACCTCTCAAATGATAGTGACTATAACTATTAAGGCGTGGTTAGAAGCCAGTCCCTGGAGTGTGTCCCAGAGTTCACTTTGCTACCTATTTAATCTGCGTGACACTAGCTCGTGGCTGGGCTTGAAGAATTTCCACTGCCATTGAGCCTTGGATAGCTTTTTCATGAGTTGTTTTATTTGCATCTTTGTCACAATTCTTTAAAGCGGTCTAGGCAAATCCCCTAACTTATGGTGTGTGTGTGTGTGTGTGTGTGTGTGTGTGTGATGTCCATTTTCCTGGGAGAATTGGGCTAGCATAATAATAACAGTGAGATTGAGTGTGAAGGATGATCATGCTGGAAAAATATGTACATCCTTGAGAATGAAATCGTTGGGTCACCTGAATAACCAATCAATTTAGAGATTGAGATCAACCACATGGACAATTAAGCAAATGATTAGACTTGTACACCTGTATACTTATTGTTAGTAGTTGAATTGATTCCAATTCATGGTAACCCTAGGGGCAGAGTAGATCTGCTCTGTAGGGATGGTAGCTGTGTGATCTCCTGTTAGCTTGAGGGTATTAAGGATGAAGGGATGGAGTCTGGATTGTCCATCAGGTCACAGCCTGATCATGCCTCCTTGTGGTTATGGTCTTCTCCTGAGGGTTCTGGGAGCATTCCCCTCCCCTCCTTGTGGTCTACCTATTGACAAGCCACATGGAGCCTGGCTGAGACCGGTGAGAGCCCTGAAGATGCTTCCATCACCACTGGATCTACAAGAGCTTGCAGCCACTGGTCTGTGATCTTCCTGCATTTTACATCATTGCATGTGCTACACGAGTCTAAAGAAATATTTATGGACTAGTTTTGGATATAGGGGTCTATATTGCATTTTGGGACTTGGTCAGTTCATAAGCTGAGACGTCTTCATAATATGCAATTTCTCTTTGATATAATGCTCTCTTACAATTATATGAGAGTCTCTGGATTTGTTTCCCTAGTCAACCTGTACTAAAACAATAGGATTTTGAAGGCTGCAACCTTTGGGGAACAGATCACCAGATGTATCTTCTGAGATGCTGAGCTTGAATCACTAACCTTTTGCCTTGTATTATGGTGCTTAATCATTTGTGCCTAGGTACCAAAATCTCCCCAAGAACATCTCTGAATATGAAGGCTTGTTTGCATACCCTTCCCTGGCTGATAGTAGTCTCTGTGGATTGTCATACAGACACCACAATGTAATGAGTCCTCCAGGAAAGGAGAATGAAGTTCTGAACGTGACACCTTCTTGGAGTCTGTCCAATGAGCTTCTCTTGAGGGACTTCAGTTTGTGTCTTTTGCCTGTAAAGAAACCACAGCAATGAATATAATAGCTTCCAGTGAGGTCTGTGAGTCCATTTAACAAATTATCAAAACTGATGATGGTTTGCAGAACCTTCCTTACCTATAATTGGTGTCAGTTCAGAAAGTCTTAGAGAAGTCTCACTCTAAATTTGTAGTTGTATAATTTAAGTCACCCTGACTTAAATTTCTCCTAACTAATCCATCCACAGAGTTAGAAAATAGTTAGGGAAAAGGCTAGAGTCTCCATTTGTTTTTGTTACCCACCAGATTTATTGCCTCATCAGATATGTTCCAATTTTCTGTCCAACATGCTTTGAACTCTTCTAAAGCCAAAGAGATCTTTGCTGTTGATTTATTTTGAGAATAACCCATGGAACGCTCCTTGGACTTGCGACATTGCTTTACCCAGGAACCGAATTTTCCCTTTTGTTTGTGGACACTAATGGGAAAGGTGATGTGTTCACATGACCCCACAAGTTCCAGATGTTTTGTCTGCCAGGCTGGAGATATTCTATAAATGGCTAATGAGTGGCTTCTCCATCCAGTGGCTCAGCTTGCGGTGTATAAACATCAGGCACAGTTGCCAGGTCCCAGTTGGGATTTTCACACTCGTTACGGGGACTGTAGAGGATCGCTTCTCTGTGTTAACTACCAGGAGCTTGTCTGTGCTGGAAATCATAGTTTGCCTCTGACCACAAAGTTCTTAGCCACACAAAAAAAGAAATGGGATTTTGATATAAATCGCAGCGGTGGGGGTGGGATATGTGGATCTTCCTTTAACAATCAATGCAGCACAAACACAGGAGATGAACCTGGATGAAACAATGAAACAAATTAACAAGAGCACAGGATCTGCCTCTCCTTGGTGGCATTATTATTTAAAGATCGAATGCCTTTGATATATTAAATTAATTTTTTTAAAGACATGCATGCACATTTAAAGAACCACAAGAGGAGGCTGAGTGAGCAAAGAGAAATACACAAGTGAATCAGCAAGATGACAGCTGCTCTATTGAAATCTGGACAATAATATGTCAGTTTCCAGCACATCACATCTAATCCAGACAGAGACAGAGCTTTTCGTCTGCCTCGTTATTATTTCCCTCTGTCTGGTGCGGTTTGGGTCACATCTGTTGGCTGCATTCTCTCTTCACGAGATCTGCATTGACTGAGAGCTTAAACCCATGTTTATCTACATCTGTGATCCTCAGTTCTCTTTCTGGGAAGTCTCCAGAGAAGCAGTGTCTCCTGATGGGGCGATCTTGGTTTTATTAATCAACAATGTATGGCCCTATTTAGAGACTTCTGTATGTTCCATGCTAGGGGGTTGGATGTTTTTGTTTGTTGTATTTTTAGCACCACTTTAATTTCAAGAGGAGATGGATAAAATAGAAACTTTAGCTGACTTCTCAAATATTCCAAGATAATTTGAAGCAGACATTAAAGAAAACACGCTATCTGTTCATTTGACTTTTGCATGTTTTCTATTCATCCATTTGGCTTCATGATAAAATGATTGAGAAACACTGCTTTAGTTCTCCAAACCTGCTTAGTATCTGGATAATGGTGGAAACTTTAGCACACTTCTTGATTCTCAAGCTCAGGAAAGCCTTTGAATTTCATTCACTGCAAATGTATTAGATCTTCAGGTTGAAGGGAACCCTTAATTTCCGTTGTAGACATATGTAAGCTGAAGGCATGCAGCATTTTGCAAATGTTGGCCCATATTTTTATTTCATAAGGCCTTATTTGGTCTGTCAACCAAGTTTTGATTAGTTCCATATTGCTTTTAATTGCCTTAATATCCCCAAAGACTTTTCTATTTTGTGCATTCGTTTATCTTTGCTTCTTTTATCTCTTGCAACGAGAGTACAACATTGCTGACATATTCAATGAATTTAAATCCCAAATCTTGCAGACTACTTTTCAAATCTATTTTAATTTTCAGATATTCAGCTGAGGACCATTACATATTCTGTTCAGTTAATCTGTTTTTAATCATATCTGTAAATGCTAACATTGTACAAGAAAGAAATCGTGCATAAAGTAAAACCAGACCAAGCACCCTTTAGTGCATGTAAAGTTCAATTTCAGGTTGTGGATAGAGGCTAAAACCAGCTCATCAGTGCACCCTTCCTTCAGTGGCTCAGCTTGCTGTATAAAACAAATGTAACTCCATGTTCCAGATGGAATTTTCACAGTTTCTGGGTGGGGTTTGTGTGTAAATAATCACATATTTATAAGACAATAGGGAGACCTGGTAGCACAATGGTTACAAGCCAGGTTACACATCTCTAGTCAGCAGTTCAAAACCATCAGCCTCTCCTTGGAAGAACTGTGGGTGTTCTACTCCTGAAAAGAGTTACAGTTTTACAAACTCCCAGGGGCAGTTTGACCCTGTCCCGAGTCAGCATTGACTTGGTAGCAGTGAGGTTTTCTAAATAGGACAATAAGTGCTGTCCTAAAGTTTTATAAGCTTGAACCATACTAGAAATGATCTATTCACACAATCTTATCTGTGCTTAGAGGAACCATTCTGAGATGGGTCTAGTGCCTGCCATATTCTGCCCTTAGATTCTGGGATACCAGGATTAGCCTTCTTCAAATGAGAACTATGGCTTTGAAGAAATATTTTCTGAAGGACAGTTGTTCTCAGTGGGTCAAACGATGACTCACCACCATGTCTTGTGTGCTGGTGTCTCACTGAGGTTCAGAGCCAGCAAGGTGGGTAGGGCTTAGGCAGGAATGCACTAGCACATTAAAGCAAGTAAACAAACACACAGATAAACACACATCGCAGCTACCTGGCATGACTCTTCCGAGGCCATATTTGAAAGCCACTGTAAGATCAGTCTTTGCTAATGACCACCAAGTTGGTTCAGATTCAGACTGACTGTGTGCTGTGGTTATTGGTGTATTTGAGCTCATTGTTCAGCTGTTTTTTGTCAATCCATCTAATTGAGTTCTCTATTTTTCAGGGATAAAGCAATGATATTGATAGCCTTAGGATTTTGCTCTCTGGGTTTTATATGAGTATATTGAAGCTGCTCTCCTAAAAGTTATCAACACCTTCTAAATGACTCTACAGCCATATTTCCCTGGCCTATTTGAAAAAAAAATAAGTTGTTAAATTTTAATAAGTATACCAACATGCAATTTGCATGTCATGTATTTCAATAGTTTAATCACATTCATTAGATATATGCAACTATCACTACAATCAATTCCAGGATATTTCCTTTCTCTGTCATGGTGGTTATTAGTTCATTTTCTGCCAGTTTCTGCTATCATATCCCTTGGAATCTATTAATCCAGTTGTGGTCCCCATAGCTTTACATAGTCTATGTGTCACAGACAGAAAAACATACAATATTAAGACAAAACACCACAAACCGCTCAACAGTAAAGATATAATGAAAAAGAGAAAAACCTTAATAGACAGCAAAGCAGAAAATGCTAAAAATAGTACAATTAAACTTTGGATCTAAAGAGAGATCGATGACAAGGTGCTATGTCTTGACTTAACTACTACTGCGGTAAACCACACTGCACTGTACTTGGTTTGAAAACAAGGCCTTTCCCATCTGAGCTCCACAGAGCAGACTCACCAGAGGCTTAATCCATGTGGGGGACTTCGTGAATGGCTGTTGAGTTTTCACTGCTATTCACAGCTTTCTGAAAACAAGGTGTTCAGAATTTAAGCTCTAATGCCACACTATGTTAGTAATATAATTTCATTTCAACTTGAAGGTATAAATGTGTAGAGGTGGAGTTTAGCCTGTCAGTCAGGCCTGATGGTGACTCCTTGTGGGCATGGCCTTCTCATAAAGTGGGCCCTGGAAACCTGCCCCTCTCTCCGTGCTTTCACTTTCCAGCTGACTGACCTTGATGGTGCCAGAGTGCCGGAGGCCCATCTATGAAATCCACAAGGCTTTTCATCCATCTGCTTGTGATCTTTCTGTATTCTGTATCATGGTGTGTGACTACATGAGTCTGCTGAGGGACTTATAGACTAGTATTGAATTTAGGGGCTTGTGTTAGATGAGGCTGGGATGTTTTGGTGACATCTAATTTCCTCTTGAAATAAAGCTCTTTCTTATACATATATGAATGTCACTGAGTATGCTTCTCTAGTCAACCCATCCTAACCCAATGGCCCTCTTCCAGGCTTGGATTTTATTATTTACAATTCTTTGATCACACAGTCTGGTGTGCTTCATTCATGTCACTTTAGTCTGTGTCTTGCTTAGATGTTTGGTTGTTTTAAGACAAGCCTTTAAGACCCCCAGACACTATTCTTTCTGATAGCTGGGCAGCATCTGCTTTCTTCATACTTTCCGCCGCTCATTCTTATCAACTTTTCTGCAGCTCCTTAATTTTTATGTATTCAGTCATCCAGCACTTGTATTTGATGAATTTTGGGAATGGAATGGTGTAAAAAACACTGTTCTTAAATGATTCTTAAACATGATACTCAAACAAGGGTTCAATAGGAAGTAAAGAAACAAACCATAAAACTAATAATTTCATTATGACATCTGGCATATCCTATGATAGAAAAAACAGAATACTACTTTTAGTGATTTTGAAAGAACTTACTGAAATATCATTTTTTTGTTTGTTTATTATTTTTCTTAAAACAAAGCTATCTCTTTCCATTAATGACTCTTGTGCCAGATTCTCTCTTCTGGTTTGTCGACAAGCTCCTTGATCTACTTTACCCTGGAGGTTTATTCTCTTTATCCTTTTTTTGAGAGGTAAGTATTCATGAAGACCAAAAAAAACTAAGTCGAGAGCTTCCATGCTCTCAGTTACCCCTGGGTTTTTTCCGCAGAGAGTCCTTCCTCATATATCTCCTGCCTCCTTTTATTTCTCATGCTCTGTCTGAAAATAAAATAGTTTGTCTTAATGGGCTTAAATCTCCCTTTCACAGTGAAAGCTAAGGAGAAAGCAGAGATTTTTGATAGAAGAACAGGTTGGGAAGAAGGAGGATAATTTTACAAGGGGACTTCACCACACTACTCATGCCACCAAAGCAACAATCTAGTCTATCTTTCCTGAACACATGTAGCATAGTAGGGTTACACAGTTCCCAATGATTTCTTGGTCACCTGTTGTATCACTTAGTCTTTAAGGTTTTAAGCATACAGTTGTTTACATATAAGCAATTGCTATTAAGATTCTTTAATACTCATATGCAACAATGTGTAACGTGGTGTAATCCATAGGGTTTCATTGACGCAGACCTAGATCATTAACCTTTCTTTCTAGTGGGGTCTGGTCCATTTGTTTGCTTTCCACATATTAGGAAAGTCCCATCACAGTAAAAGGGTATTAGACTTGGTGAAGCAGAGGGGCTAGCAAAAACAAGTGAGATACTCAACAAGGTGATTGATACCAATGCCCTAACAAGGGACTCACACAGAAGGATGATCATGAAGATGGTGGAGGATCTGGCCATGTCTCCATACATTAGTTAAACATTAATCAGAACTAATGCAACAGTAACTACATCAGCAAGGTACAGTTAGCCCTAAGGTTATTGCCTCCTATTATTTGACTCCTGTAACCTTCCTTCCCTCCACACAGATGATTGCCAGGCTGTGTAGGTTACTAGGCAACCACAACACATGTTGGGGGCTTATCATATCTCAGCTTCCATGTTTTCTCTTAGATTCATATTTGCTTCATTTCCAAGCCAATTGTCTGCTTTGTAATGGTAGAAACCTGCCACATGAATCTTGGTGGGGCTTTCCAGAATCTAGACATTGCCCATATGATGCATCTGGGACTTGTGGCTTAGCAAACACCTTTATTCTCTAAGTGTAAGTATATTTAACATGTTTATTACACGATTTTAAAAATCAAAGATAATTACATGGCAATTAAGCAGATCTTCGCTCCTTGCCTGTCGGTTCATTGGATTCTGGTGACTTGCATGTTGCTGTGATGCTGGAAGCTATGCCATCAGTGGCTTAAATATCAGCAAGGTCACCTAGGCTGAATACATTTCAACAGCACTCTTAGCTTAAGAACAGACTACGAAAATGGAATTGGCCAGGAAAATTATTTGTGAAATTATAATCCCACATTCTAAAAGATAAATACGGCAACTTCTAGCTGCCTAGCCACAGTGTGATAAATCTCTTAGAGAGTGTGTATTAATTCTTTTTCATTCTAGACCACTCTCCAATACTTAGCTTTCTTTTCTGGTCTTTCTTCCCCAGCTGCAATATTTTTTAGCCAGCAGGCTCAAGCTCTCCAACTGTTAGCTAATGGAGCTTCTTTTATTATGACACACTTCCCTGAAATCTCTAGACACTTCTATTTCTTATGTCTGTCTTATAAGATAGTCAGCCCATCTGACAGACAATGGGGTGGATTTATCGAATGCTTACTGTGTGCAAAGGAATAGTCAATGGAGGATCCAGGGATAGTTATGGCCCAGTTGGGAGTTAGGGGGAAAACATGTGAAAATAACAAAGGAACAAATTTGAAGCCAAGTGTCAGTAAGTGGCTGCCAGATGGATAATCGAGGGATATCCAGTTGAATCAGGCTCATTAGGGAAGACATTCTGGAAGAGAGCAATTGAAAGCCAAGGATTAAGAGAGGGACTGGGGCCAGACGGGCTGGGAGCAGGGTAAGGGCGCTCTTACTGCCCTGCAGAGAATTATAATGATGTTTACCGTAAGGATTTTTGCTTTTAGCAATCACCTGAAGAGTACTCTTTTTAAGAGTTGAACTTCTGAGTGATGGATTAGCTTCCTTGCCCTTACATGTGCATCAGAACCAGGGCTGCCTAAAAGTGCCAAGTGACGTTAGCAATTATAATTCTATCCTCTCATCCTTTTGGAGGCTAGAAGTCCAAAGTTAAGGCACTGCCAGGCGCAAAGGAGGACTTCTTCTCTTTGTCCACTTTGGGAGAAGGTCCTTGTAGTCTATAAATATCGGTGGACCTAACATTCCTGGGAGACTGACATGTGTTTTACTCTCAACCTTCTCTTGAGTTGACGAGTTCTCAGTGCAGAGAATCATAGGATGCATTCCACTTCTGGATCTTCTTTCTTGGTAGCACTGAAGTCCTTCTTCTTTTCTGTTCATTTCTCTAGCCCTTGATTTCTTGGAAGGAAAAAGTTGGTGTAAGTCACATCCAAAGAAAAGTTCTATTACATTTGATCAGGACTGTGATCTGGCTAGGTCCTGGGCCCAACCTTCACCCCTTGACATCTGATTGGCTAATCACATCGCATCACATCACATCACATCACATCATCACATCACAGGGAAGACTTATGTCATTACAAAACTGTCAAACTACTGAGCATTAGGGTCAGCCATACTGACACCTATTCTGGCAGGATGCAATCTAGTCACGAAAGGAAGCTAATTATGCAGTGTGTAGATCCCATTCATTTGCCTTGAAAGTTTGGAGACAGAGACATTGAAAATGCTTTTGTGGCTAAAAGATTTTATTTTTGGAATCTGTCATTCTAAAAGAAATTTATTTCTCTCCATTTGGAGCATCAAATTCAATATAGGAAGTAGCAGCTTGCAAAAACACACTCAACCTATTTTCTACTTTCTTAAGGTGATAAACAATAGTTGACAAACTGCAAATCTCTCTGAATTATAGAGGCTCTATGCTAACCCAAGGGAATTTTAACAGATTTAAAAACTTCTGCTTCTCAACTCTGTTTTTCTTCCCCTGGTATGTAGAGTTAGATTGCACACATACTGAAATACTACTAAATCTTGAGTCACCTTGGGATGTTAACCAAACATCTAAAAGCAATATTATATTACAGTAGACTGGATCATCATTGTCTAGAATGTCAGGAGCAGAAAGTAGACACACAAAACAGATCTTTAGTATGTAGAAAAAGCCAAAGTTGTAAAATAAAATTATTAATGGATAGAATTATGATGTTTGAAATATTAAGAAAATGTCTAATCCCATGGAATTAATCTCCTCCTTATCCCAATTAAAAATATGTACACTCTCTCCATGATTTCAGAACCAAGTCCAAACTCCTTATCATGATAATGATTATCTTTCTTTTGAACCTTGTTTATTCTTAGGAAGCTTGGGCCCTCACTACCCTGGACTTCAAATACTTGATAGAACATGTCAGACTTGCACACACCCTTTTGCTTCAGTTCTATTCTAATCTTTGTCTTGAATTCTTGTCCCTGTGTTCTCTGATAAGTTTCATATTCTTTTGGATCACCTTTTCCTGGAATGGATAGATCTCTTCCACCTGATTGGTCCCATTACTGTTTCTGCATTTCTTGGCCAAGAGACAAGTGAATCCTGTGAGCACAGCATCAGGACATTGCAACATTTCCATTGGGATCATCTCTGTTTCTGGAGTGCTGCTTTTTTGCCTGCGTCTTCATGGTCACTTTGATGTCGTCTTTCAACACCATCAGTTCTTGATTGCAAATGACCTCTTGAAAGGGTTAAACATACATACATTCTTTTCCACAGAGAGGCTGTGTATCTCTTCTACCTTTCTTCTTTGTTTATAAGTTCACTGTGCCCTTGAGTATTTTTCCTGTTAAATCTGTGTTGCAAGGGAAAGCTTATGTTTTTCTTCAGCTTCTTTAAGTGTGAGGAATACCAAGGATATTTTCCCTTTTTATTTTCTATCTCCAGGCATTTGCATATTTCATTATAATGCTTTATACTGTTGAACCATTCTTTGAGACTTTCTGATAAACTCTTTTAATTGGTCATTTCTTCCAGTCACTTGGCTTCTCTGCATTTCACACAATTTCAGAGGACAGAATCACATTGATTCTGCCAAATAAAAGTATATGGAAAAGTTGGCTATTTTGTGAATTGCATCCTAATTAAACATTTTGTGGTACTTCTCTAAGAACATGTATGATCAATACTATTCATCCATTCCTTTTTTCTCCCTGAGATGTAGTCAATTAATATGTCCCTTTTAGCTATATTCTGTTATATGATGTTACTAAATTCTGACCTCAATGTCTGTGATTATAATATCATTTTAGAGGGTGGTCTCAACAATGCTAGAGGCCAGAGTGAAGGGGTTTATATTCAGAGCCTCCACCTTGCTATAGAGCATGACTCAATGGACCAGCCTTTATTTCTTAGGTAGTATGAAGACAAAAATGAAAACTCTATCAAGCTCATTCTTCTGTGAATAGGAGCCATTCCAGAAGCACAGGGAAAAATTCCGTAGCAATCGGATGAAGAGCCACCTGTGGAGATCTCTGTATGAGGTAGCAGAGATGGGGATCACAGGCCCCTACGTCTGCCACACAGAGATCAGGGCCAGAGCAGGGGAGCCAATCCAAGGCTAGTCCTCTGGTCTGTGGAGGCAGAGGCCAAGGGACCACATGGCTGAGAGGTTGAGGACTGGAAATGAAGATGAGCTCTTCTGACCTGAGGCAACCTGCTAGCCTTCTTAATAAACTCCCTGCCCACATGAGGATTGCCTGTGTGTTTCATGTATCTATGACAAAGAATTATTGAACACCATGTGGACGTAGAGTGGCATCAGGGGAGCAATTGGTATCAGAATAGTATGGGAGGACTGGTGGCTGGAGGTATGCCTGCTTCCTCCTCTGGCAGGTCTTGGGAGTTGGCTTCTCCTTCTCCCTTGTCCGATTGGCTCCCATGGTGTTTACTCACCATCTCTTACCAGTCGACTCAATTTCAACCATATTTCTGGTAAGGCTCCCATATAAGCATTCATGCTATATATTGGTGGGGCAATGAAAAAGAGTGCAATGTAGGCAGTTTACTTTTTGGTGAACGCATTCTTGTATGCATGCTCAAGATTTATAGAAAATATTTCTTGTGAATTAGGATGTTTCTATGCTAAGTATTAAGAAGATTTCAGAGTTGTGGGTTCTGCCTTCCAGGACCTACCAACCAGGGCCTACCAACCTTCCAGGGCCTTGAACTTAGTTCAAGCTTAATTTTTAGCCTAGTTCAAATACATTGTTTTACTTGCTAAGAACACATTACCAGTATAGTATAGGTATATTATCACAGCAAAGTACCATGGTCCATATTAGGGTTAATTCTCAAGACTCAGCCTGGTATTTAGACAGTTGATCTAAATAGCACAAATGACCCACTTTCCTAACCCCTGAACTAATGAGAATGAGAGTAAGTGTTCACTACACTGTGTAGCGCTGATTGGAGTAGCCATCGGTTTGGAGAGGATCCTCATGAGCTTATAGCAACATTGTTTAAAGATGAATGTCAGAGGAAGCATGGGTGATCTGAATAAAGGGGGAAAAGGGACAAAAGAGATGGTAGTAACACACGTGGCTCTAGAACTGACCACAGAGTTAGCAAAAACAATTTGGTGTCAAGGCTAAAGTCTCTTTCTGAAGATCCATTTAAAGTTGATTGTGTAACAAGTCCCAGCAGACAGATGGGGATTCCAGAGACAAGCACGAAATGGAAGACCTGTTTAATCCTGGCTTTGCTATTGCTAATGGGGTGACTGAAACCAAAGCGTTAGTTTCATTCTGTACATGATAATTCTCTTCTTTGGTCTGGCAGCACATTCACTGACCAATTCTCTACCATTATACCCAACGGACTGTATTGACAACGTGTACTCAATACACATGTACGAACTAATGTGCAATCAGAACTTTAGACAGTGCCTAGAAATTGCTTCCTTGTGTATTTAATTAGCTACAAATCTCAAGATAAAAACATCCTACACTGAAAATTAACCTAAACATACTGACTAATGTCTCTATAAGAGAAAGGACAAGGAGATTTGTGCAATAGACCTAGAGAAAAGAGGGCAACATGGAAACAGAGGCAGCAATTGAATTTATGCAGCTATATTAAAAAGAAGTCATTTCAGAACCATCCAGGAACTAAAGGAAACCAGGAAGGATTCTCACGCTGAAACTTTTGAAGCAAGCATGGATCTGGCTGAGTAGAATCATGATTTTGAATTCCTCGGCTCCAGAAATGTGAGTGAATAATTGCTGTTGCTTAAAACCTTCAAATTGGTGGCACTTTTACATAGCAATGTAAGAAAGTAACACACTCTGCTATTTCAGTTTCTCAATTACTAAGGGATGTTATTCTAAGGATGCAGTAGTCATTGAAGTCACTGGGATTAAATGACAAAGACATAGTAAAAGATGATAAAAGTGATGTTTGTGCATTGTATTCTGAAACCACACAAATGAGAATTCATGGAAAGTTGGCTTCTTGACGCACCGACTCTAGATCTAGTCTCCCTTACATTCTTTCTCTCTCTTGCTTTCAGTCTTCAGTTTTGTTTTTCTGGGACAAAGAAGAATTTGAAATGTGAATGTGAAGAACACACAGATATGGGTCCCATGGTCTTCCTTGATTTCCATGGGACTGCAGAAGAACGGTCATTCAGCTATGGAGGGTGTCCTCTGTTCCTACACGTCTGTTACACTTGCATCTACTGAAGAATACGTTAAACCTTAAGAATAGGGATTTTAATTTGGCAAGGTAGGAAAGCATATTTCTTCTCTGTTGATTTAGGTTGCTTCAGCCCATGAATTATAAAAAGGCTAAATAAAACTTATAGCTGTGGCAGAATAATACATCTATTGCCCCACCCTCTGTGCTTCTGTTTTCTGTATCTCTGTAAGAAATGGGTTCTTTGTCTTATAACTTCAGAAATGGACTAGCAAAAGGATTTGTGCAGGGATGCTGTGACCTTTAAAAAGAAAACAAAGACCCTTACATAAGATGCCAGAAAAGGTAAGGAAATTGGGAAGCAGATGGGATCACCCACATTTTCCTTAGGAACTTGATGTTGGAGTGAATGCTGCCTCCCTGGACATAGTGATTAAATATGTTGTAGTGGCTGCTCACCTTCATGTATGTTTGTAAAGGGCTAATGATAGCATTATTAGACAGTTCTTTTTTTTCTGTTTCTTTTTCTCTCCAGATTCTGTGCACATAATGAATGATGTGTAACATTAAAGATTCTTTTATCCAGAAGAATAGACACTTTATTTATAAATATAAATCTTTGAGCACAGGAAAAGGGCAGAATATTGAAAGTCAACAATTGCCACTGGAAAAAAAATCATAGGCTGAGTCTAGGATGCCCAGGGAGTAAAGTCTTCTGGTCCAATAATGCACTCCTGAAACTCAGAGCAAAGGTGGAAGCTAGAGACAGCTGGAGGCATTTTAATACAGTGCAGTAAAAGAAAAAATTCAATTTAGAGTCTAGCTAAATATCCCTGTCTTAGTTACCTAGTGCTGCATTAATCAGGAAAAGAAAAGTTACAAGCAGGGTGACTCTAAAGAGCAGAGATTTCGTTTCATACAGCTTGAGAAGTAAATGCTCAAAGCGTGGCCTCAGCTGTGCATTCTGTGGGTCTCTACCCGAATTTCTGGTCTCTGCTGGCAATCCTGGGCATTCCTTGGTTTGCAGACAGGTTGTCAGCTGGCGTTTAAAATTGGTTTTGGAAGGAGGGCACCATTGTCTGCCCTCCTCCATCTTCACACAGGGGAAGGAAAATCATCATAATTAGCCTCAGCTGTTGCAGGACAAGTCCTGAGAGGCTGAGGTCAGACCAGCTCTCCCTCTCACCCCCAAACTTGCTACCAATTCTAATCATTTCCCACCACTGCTCTCTACTTCTCAGTTTGACAACCCATTGCAAAGGGCACACAGAATGCAAACAATACAGTGATGGGGCTTGTTTACCGGTTTATTAACAGGCTACAATTTTGGTGAGAAATGCTCAGGAACCAATTATTCAAATGGCCAGTTTCTTCTTAGTTGTGCCCACAAGCAGCCTCTCTGATCTGCGGATTCCCAGTCATATGGCGTCTTGGCTTCTGTCCGACACAGGCAATGCTATAAAGCTCTGTTAGGGCTGCCAATAAATACCCATATGGCACACCACTGTCATCGACTTAGCCTGAAGTCACTCAGCTTTGACTTTACAGGCTAGCAAATCTACCTCCCCCAATCAAGGACCCCACACTACAAGCTCACCTTTTCCCCAAAGGTTCTACTTGCTTCATGACCTGCGATGTCCACTGCTCTGGCCTTTGGCTGTACTGCTGCTGCTCGGCTATCATACCTCTGATATCAAAGTGGTCTCATGGGTCAAAGAGATTCAGTGTATGGGGATCTCGGGACCCAAAGGACATGCTCCACTCCTGACTCTTCTCTATTGCTGGTTGTATGATCCTCTCATGCCCCGTTCTGCTTCTGAGATGTCATTTCATATCCAGGAGTCCTGGTTCTGGGTTGGGCTGGGATCTGCATGATGGACTTTTTGAAACCACCCACAGGAACTCAGGCAAAAGACTGGGTTTTCTGCTCCCACAAGCAGTTCCAACTTGGAAACCCACAAGAGGTCACCATGTGTCAGTAATGAGTTTGGTTTGATTTAGCATAGCAATGGCAAGGAGCCCTGTCAGCAATTGTTCACAATGGAATCTTCCTGCATCTTCTCTTCGCAGACCCACCACATAAAGAGGAAACGTCCTCAGTGGTTTGGGGGAAGCTATAGTGATTAGAAGTGCCCTTCGATGTACATCATTTCGTGGATGGTGTCTGTCTTCTCCAGGTATGAATCTCTGTGTGTCTGTTCTGCTCTTTTTCTGGACATCTTTAATAGGCTTACAATCCAAGTATGTGTGGCCTCATGAACATAACAAAACATCTATTTCCACACATGGTCATGCTTACAGGTACAAGAATTAGGACTTCATAATTCTTTCGGAGAAATGAAATTCAATCTAGAACAGTTCTCAACAAAAGCAACAAAAAAGTCCCTCCGTCTCAATAAGAAACCCAAAACCCAAACTTACTGCCATCAAGTCAATTATGACTCAGAGTGACCCCTCATAGGGTGTCTGAGCCTGTAAATCTGTATAGGAGCAGACTGTCCTGACTTTTTCTCATGGAGCAGCTGGTGGCCTGAACTGCTGACCCTGAGGTTAGCAGTGCAATGCCTACTTCCATTTTTGTAAGAGAAATGCCAACTAAAATGACAACAAAATCCTATTTTTTACTCCGCAATTCAAAATCTAGATGAAGTCAAATCAACTGGACAGACACTGGAAGGCTGTGGAATAGTCTCAGGACATGCAAAATGGAATGTAAAATAGAAAACTCTCCTGGAAGGGAGTCTGGCAAATTTACATTGGCATTTAATCTTTGATCCTGCAGTCCCTCCAGAACATACTTAGCTTGCCGATGTATTGGTAGAAACTTGAAATACCCTATGTGCATACTAATCAATGTTGCATTATTTGCACATCATAGGAGCATCCACCATTAAGCAAACAGAACATAAAACAAAAACAAGGCAAAATCTCCTATAGCACTAAGTGACTTAAAGGATGCATTATTCACTTAAAGGTGTATTGGTGGTGTAGCGGATGAAGTGCTGGGAGCTAACTTCAAGGTCACTGTTTCAATCCTAGCAGCCACTGTTCAGGAGAAAGATGAGACTGCTGATCCCGTGAAGATTGACGAGGATGTTGTTGTTATTCGGTGCCATCAAGTCCACTCTGACTCACAGTGTCCAGAGTATGCTAAAGCTGCCCTACACCAGCCTCGATATTATGCCTATTGTTTGACCCCATTGTTGCAGTTCCTCCGTCAATCCATCCTGCTCACTCTTTTTTGCTGATTCGCTCCCAAGCAGGTTGCTTCTCTTTGGCGAGGTGTGTGCCATCAGCTGGTTTTGTGCCATCAGCCTGTGTATGGCCCATGCAGGAACCCTGGTGGTCTGGGGTTCCTCTGGGCTGCTCACTGCAAGGACAGCAGTTTGAAACCACTTGCTGCTTCTCAGGAGGATGGCGGGACATTTTACTACTTTAAAAAGTTAAATTCTAGGGAACCCCCAGGGACAGTTCTAGCTGTCCTCGAGGGTTGCCCCGACTTCGCCTTGCTTCAGTGACAATGTATTTGGTGATTTTAATATGGCCCATCGATCCCTCCTCATTTTCCATTTCAGAACCCTAAACAAAGAGCATTTCTACTCTTTGCAATAGGTTTGATATCAGTCAAAGTGAGTTCAATGCGAGGGTGAAGAAATATTTTTAAACCACTTAGTGGGGGGCTTGTACAGCTCTTATCACAATCCACACATCCTTCCATTGTGTCAAGCACACTTGTACATATGTCGCCATCATCATTTTCAAAACATTTTCTTTCTACTTGAGCTCTTGGTATCAGCTCATTTCCCCCTTTTCCCACCCTCTCCCCCTCATGAACCTTTGATAATTTACCATTTTCTCCTATGTCTCACACTGACTGATGTCTCCCTTCACTTGCCTTTTTCTTGTCCATCCCCCTGAGAGGGGGATATATAAATGAATGATTATTAAGTTAAAGAAACCACTACTTTTATCATTGCATAAAAATAAATACTCCAGTGGTACATCAGAAAGTAAAGGAATCTTCAAGAGGATAGGAGTATGAAAGGAATTACTTGGAGAATAAAGTTTTGCATGGTGTTAGTTTTTCAATCACATTCATACTTGGCTATTAAAAAGATTAAGTCTCATGAAAATTAATAAAAAAAAAGACCCTGTAATTGATTGCAAATACTAGCAAATGAAGGTAAAATTACATCACAAGAAGCTTTTGTGGATATAACATTTCAACTGTACATCTGTAGTGGGATATAACAATGCAATCCAACCTTGTGCTATATTAGTGGTTTCGGTATTATTAATGTTATTGGTGCTACCAGTGCATAAATCTATTCATATAAGAAGTCAGAATCTTCAGAAAGAAACACATATAAAATAGAGAAGTTGAGTGAAAATCCTGTGATTTGAATTTGAACTGGAGGTATTAGTTTGAAAACATAGTAATACTTGACTAAAGTTTTACAGTGATTTTAATGATTTCTTACATCTTGTGTGTGTTGGAAGTTACAGATACATACACAGGTTTCACAAATTGTGGAATTTTTGATTATCATTTCATTTTTCCAGAAACTTTCTGAAATCCCTTGGTGTGTGTGTGTGTGTGTGTGTGTGTGTGTGTGTTTATGCATTACTTGGTATTGTACTTCTATGCTGGTCATCGGCACTTTCATCCTGTGACTGAGTGGAAGCACACAAATGACACAGTCCATGTATTTGATTGTAATTCAATTATTGACCTATTTTACCATTCCACTGGGTATAAGTGTGAACCATCTCAGAAGCAGAAGCAGAAATCCCGAGACCCTCAAGGAAGAAGAGTCAATTATGGAGTCCGTGCTGATGCTTGCTTGTAGCGGAGGAGGCGGCAGAGCAGCAACCACAGAAGGACCATTGGGACCATGAGATGATGTGATGGGTCTCGAATTCTATGGACAGAGTCAAGCTGTGTGTTTTTGGGCTTGAAGCTGGCAAGCTGCTGGTGGGGGTTAGGGGATCACCTTTGGACATTTGGCAGTACTAAAGTCTCCTTGTAGCATGTATTCAAGGGGGGAGATCCATGGAGCACTTAATTGAGTGGCAGAAGACCAGAAAGAGAAGCATGATGAGAAGAGATGCTTCAAAGTAGCATCGACAATCGGTTAATTTCCTTAGCCAACCCCTAATTGTGGATATTGCCCGTGGGTTCTGTGACCAATGAGATGGATGGTTGAAGCTAGCTTTGAAGCAGAGCCTTATGGGAGGGATGAGTGGTGTAAGAATAAAGGACTTTAGAGGATGGAAAGGCGTCTGACCTCTGCCTCAGAGGAATTATCCCTGAGCAGAATTCTTCCCCTTTGTCGAGGTCAGATGTGGTCACCATGTATCCCTCTCTTTTTTGCATCTCCATCTCCATTTCTATATCATCAACATGCATATTGAGCCCTGCTGGTTATACTACACTTATGGCTGCTAACTGCAAGGTTAGGAGTTCAAAACAAAGTGAGCTTGGAAGTTTATGTGCCAGAAATCAAGGAGGTGTTCAGAGAGAAACGAAGTTATATGAAAGAGAAGCAGAGGGGTTCATGGGATTTTACTGCCATGCACAACTTGACCATAGTATTCATAATAGCAAAAGAATAAACTACCTTGAGAAAAAAGAATATACTACTTTGAGAAAAGATTACCACAGGCAAGAAGCAGGAAAGAGATGCAGATGGATATAAGGAAAAGAAAAAGGGAAATATTTTTCTCTATAGAGGACCATTCATCAAGGATGAATGATGGAATTAGAAAATCTCCATTTTGCATCTCTTCTATGTAATTATTTTCAGAAAAAGATTATCAATGAATATTTATGCTCTTGGGATATATATATATATAATATACATATATAAATGAAAACAAGAAAATCATGGTTTCAGAGGACTGTTTATCCATTACTGACTCATTACAAAGCAAACATTCTCTTCTTACAATAGAAACATTTGCCAGTCATCAACTTAAAAAAATAGTTGAACTTCACACCACCAATAGTGGGACATATGTATCCCTCAATGTAATAAGAGGTACCTAACCCACTTTGCAATGTTCCCTATGAAAACAAGTAAAGCAATCAACACCAAAAGGACAGGAGTAAAATTAATCCAGAATACTAGGTAATTGCCAAATGACTTGCTATCTTCAAAAATTGGGTGTGTTCTCAAAAATTTTTCAGAGATGGTTCTGAAAATGAGAAATATTTGCTTCATTACAGATTCAAAGGATTCACTGATAGATACATATAAACTCATGTATTCCACATGTCTGTGTTTTTTTCTTTCTGTAAAGACTCCAGGTTTTACAGACAACATATATTTTTTCTGTCAAATATTTGTGTTCATTTGCTTACTGCCCTTTAAGATATAAAAACCTTTCTCAAGGTACCAAGACTCAAGGTACCAAGACAAACTGGGCAGATTTGTAGTGTCTCCTCTAGTTTTAAAGAAATAAAAGAGATAAAACAACCAAATGCAATTCACAAAACTTCCCTGGATCTTATATAATGAAATAAAAATAAAGTTATGTAAACATCTTTTGGGGAAAAGCAGGAACTTTGCATATGACTTGTTTATTAAATGAGAGTTTGGAATGATCAGTGCTTTTCTTAGACATCATCATGGTGTTACAATATACTGGGGAATTTTAATCTCTTGGGAAACTTGATGGGATATTTTGACATGAACTAGCATGGTGAGCTCAGTTTACTTTCAAGTATTTCAGGTAAAAACATAAAAGGAAAAGGCCATGGGAGAATCAGCATACCTGATGGTGCAGTGATTAAGAGCTCACCAAATATTCTGTGGGAGAAAGATGTGGCAGCTGCTTTCATAAAGATTTACAACCTGGAAACCTTATGGGGTAGTTCGACTTTGTCCTGCAGGCCTGTTGGGTGTGCGGATTGATGGCAGTGGACTTTTTAAAAGTCAGCTAACTGTTGCACTAGACAAATTGGCTGCATAAGATCCCTTTAAAGTACTAAAAAGCAAAAGGATTCTTTGAAGACTAAGATGTGCCTGATCCAAGTCCTGGCATTTTCAGTGGCGTCATATGTACGGGAAAGCTGGACCAAGAATAAGAAGACTCTTGAAGAATCGATGTTATTTCCTTATAGCTTGGGTGAAGAATACTCAAAGCACCATGGACTGCCAGAAGAACAAACAAATCTGTCTTGGATGATGTAGCGACAGATGCCCTTAGAAGCTGGTATAGGGAGACTTCATCTCATGTATTTTGGACGTATTATAAGGAGGGACCAGATCCTGCAAAAAGACATCATTATTCCTGAAGTAGAGGGCCACTGGTAGCGAGAAGACCTCCAAGGAGGCTGCAACAGTGGGATAAAACATAACAGAAATTACATTTTGCCCAGGACCAGACAATGTTTCATTCTGTTAGACACAAGGCCGCTGTGATTCAGAACTGACTCAGTGGTATGCAACAGCGGTGAAGTGTTCCTACCTGACTGTGTCAGTGAGTGGACGTGTGCTGCGGTTATGTCTTTTGCTGATATTCCTGGAAGACTGAAAGATCCCAAGTTTCAACTTCTAGATGTGAGATGACAGCGAACATGGTGCAACCACAGCAGTTGACGATATTTTTGAGGAGATGAGTCATATGTGAAGGATCGAGAGGAAGTGGAATGATCATGAGCTTCGAAAGAACGCAGGAGGCTTAAGAGGGAATGTAGGAACAATTTGTCTGTAAATTATGGAATGTGAATCTGATTTGTGTAAACTTTCAGCTAAAATATAACAAGATATTTAAAACAGAGAGAAGGCACAGTGACAAGTTATTTCTTGAATTTCAAATCACAAAGCCACAAATATATGCACATCTGGAGATTTCTATTGGAACCAACTCATTGTGTAGATAAGGAGAACTCCCAGAAAGTCTCTGCTCTGTCTTGTCCCAAGTGTGCGTCCAGATCGACGTGTTGGGAAGATGCTTTGCGTGTGAGTGCAGAAAGCACAATGCAGGGCATTTTCCTCTTCCTACGGCACTGTTGTCACTCGGTATAGCGAAATGTCACACACTTGATGACGGGTTTATTAATCTTAATTTGTCAGATGAGCACTACGACTGATCCTGTCAGCAACAACTCTCAATAAAGAGTTTTATTGTTGTTGTTTTTGACTGTGTTGATAAAGAATGAATGAGAAATGGAGTAAGCATCCAGTAAACTCTGGCTACAAATGCAAGCAATTGGATAAGTGCTTTTTTAAATACCTAGCCCTCTTCCTTTCATGTAAATGAAGCAAAACAGTGTGCAGTTAGTATTGCAATGGAAAAGAAAGAGATCTTGTGTGGCAGTCATGTGCTTATGTTAATTTCATGATTGAGATGTAGGGGTGGAGTCTATCCTGTTAATCTGGAGATAGCCATTGGGTAGCCAATGAGGCTTTGGTGTGGGCATGTCTTTCTCCTGAGACTTCTGGGAAATCTGGCGATATTTCCCTCATGGAGATGAGAAGCTATCTCCCTAGTTGTTGGGAGTTAGTCTCAGAGATGATGAATAATGGACAAGACAAGATGGCAGCGTCCGAGAAGCTGGAGGAGCTGGGGGAGAGACCACACAGCTTGCCCTGATGGAGCCAGAACTCTGAAGCTGGAGAGGCCATGTGGGGACCTCTGCTAGTAATGAGTTCCTTCTTCCACCACGGGATGTTGTTGATGGACCCTGAACTCTGGAAGCAAGGAGCCCTGTGAGACCCCTGCCAGCACCGGGATTCCGTACCCACTGACTTGTGACTTCCTGAGTTGGAAAGAGAATTTATAGACTGATTTCAGGCATATGGGTTAATATCGGACTTATGACTTTGAACTGGACTGGGCTCAATGTCCTGTTCCTCTTGTATATAAACATTTTGCTTATATACATATGTGTGTCTATGAAATTTCTTCCTCTAGTCTACCCGGACTAGCACATCCTGGTCTTTTGTTTTTATGATCATGGCAAAAGGAGGCCTGGTTTCAGTTAGTGCCACGAACAGAAAGATTGTCAGTTCAAACTCCCCCAGAGGCTCCTTGAGAGAATGACCTGCTGATTTGCTCCAGTAAAGATGACTGCTTCATAAAACCCCAGGGGGGCAGTTCCGCTCCATCTCACCACACTGCTCCAAGGTGAAACCCAGTCCAAGGAACCTGACATCCACAGACTCCTCTCTGAATCAGAACTGCTCTGCTCTCCCCCCCCCAGCAAGCCAGTGAACATGAAGCTGACTGACCTCTGCTGACATACCATGAGCAAGGGAGGGTTGGAGGTGGGATCCTGGAGAGAGGGAGCAGAAGGCTTTATTCAGACTGCACCATTGTGAGGATGGGTGCAGGATGGAGGAGGAGTTTGTTCTGTTGTACCTAGGCTCCCTATGAGATGGGTACACTTGACAACACCTAACAGCCGCCACAAGTCCTGGTGGGAAGAACCTGGTGGCCTAACACTCAATTGCTAACCAGAAGATTGGCAGGTGGACACCCTCAGGCCTTCCACAGAAGACAAAGCTGGGGATCTTCTCTCACATAGATTTTGGCCTCAGGGCTTTGGAGCCTTCTCTGCGGCGCTGTGGGATCACTCAGAGTAGGAGTCTGCTCCTTAGCGGCAGCGAGACTGGGTTACAGCCCGTGAGGGAGGGCTCTGAGCAATGAGACTTGGCTGTGCCCCTTTGAGTGTTTGTGTGAGTGAAGGTGGTGTGTGAGCTGCACACATATGTCTGTGTGCTTGTGTATGTTTGTCTTAGCTATCCAATATGGAATTTCTTTTAAAATGTAGCTATAACCATATCAACTGAACACAAATGTGGTATGTGCATATTTAACTGAGTGAGATGGACTGGATTATAAAGTGTATAGAAGATATGAGGTACTGAGATTATATATATGTATACATATATATATTCCATATAGTCTACCACAAAGAAAATGAGTCAAGAAGCTTAGTTGTTTCAGCAATTAAGCCAAAGCCTGTCAATGTCCCACAGTGAAAAATTGATTTTCGCTGATTTTACTTTAAATGGTCCATACTTTAATTTTGATACTTTTTTGGGTAATAAAGGGTATGACATAAGTGAATACATAGAAATATATTTTCAACAAAAACTCAGTGATCAGAAAACAAATATTATCACAAATGACTGGTTTTTATACTTAGAATGACACTCAAAATGTTACTCCTATTACTCTTGGTTATTAGAATGAAATACATGCTTTCAAGAATCCCACTGAGATAAGAAATATTCAATTATCTGAGAGAAGACCCTAGGGGGCAGATGTCAATGAAATAGTTGAAGCGGTCAGGTTTAGCAGCCTTACCCTTGTGACCCTGTGTGAACTTGATTTCCAGCTGGTACATTTTCACATCCTGGAACTGCTATCAGTTTCAGTTCATGTCCTGCCAGTTCCCTTCCACTGCTTTTGTAAATATTACAGCCAAGAAAACTCTGTAGAATCATCCTGTTCAGCAACACGTGGACTCATCACAAGTTGGAATCACCTTGAAGGCACAAGACAATAATAACGGTCATTGTTGCTAAAGTCATAGTGGTTCAGTAGTAGAATTCTCACAACTTGTGTAGGAGACCAAGCAGCCCCAGTGGCATTGTAGCTTACCCATTGAGGTTCTAACCAAAAGGTAAGCAATTCAAAGCCATTAGACTTCCCAAGAGAGAAAGGTGAGACTTTTTGCTCCCGTAGTTATCTCTTGCCTTGGAAATCCACAGGGGCAGTTCTTTTCTCTCTTAGAGGATTGCTGTAAGTTGGAATGAATTCAATGGTGGTGAGTTTGTTGGGTTTTTAAAAACTATCAGTCACCTGGACTTCGAAGAACTACATGCTAAGCACGGCCTCCACCTCTCTATCAGTAGAGACTTGTGTGTTGTGATGAGAAAAGTTTCCTGTGGAAAGACAAAGGGGAAAGGCTTGATGATTTGATTTTAGAAAATTTAAACTCTAGGGGTCAGAAGGGTCTGATCTCCTTGTACATGAAATTGCTGTAAGTCAGCGCTGGTTCACAGACAGCCAAGAAGCTACAGTGAGATCCTGGGTAACACAAGTATTTAACACACTGGACTGCTCACTGAAATTTAGAAATTTGAGTACACCCAGAGGTGCCTTTTTAAAAAAGGCCAAGCAGTCCACTTTGGAGATATAGCCACTGACACCTCTAAGCAGCACAGTTGTATTCTAACATAGAGGGGGTGGCTGTGAGCTGGAATTGACTTTCCAACAAGTGGTGGTTGTTGTTGACTCCATTTTAACCCACAGCTATCATATGCGCAGCAGAATGAAACACTAACTGGTCCTGTGCTTTCTTCATAATTGTTCTTGTGCCCGAGCCCATAATTTGCAGCCACCGTGTCAATGTAATTCTGAGGGAGCTTTCCTCTTTTCTACTCGGGAGAAAGATTGTACACAGTGACAGTCTCAGAAACCCACAGTGGTGTGACTGTGAGTCAGCATTGACTCCATGGAAGTGCTTGGTTAGGTGCACTTTACCAAGTGTGGTGTCCTTCTTCAAGGACTTAGCTCTTCTGACAACAAAGCCAAACATGCAAGACCATCCTTATCTCTAAGATACTTTCTGACATACTTCTTCTGAGATAAGATTGGTTTATTCTTTTAGTAGTCAATGGTGTTATCAATATGTTCTTTCAACACTACAATTCAGATGCATTAATTCTTCCCTGGTCTTCCATATTCCATGGTCAATTTTCACAGGCATATGAGGCAATTGAAAAATACCATGGCTCAAGTGGGTACACCTTAGTCCTCAAAGGAACATCCTTGCTTTCTAATACTCTAAAGAGGTCCTGTGCCGCAGATTTATTTGATGCAACACATCATTTTATTGCTGCTCTAGGAACAGTGATTATAGATTCAGACAAGACAAAATCCTTGACAACTTCAACCTTTTTTCCATTTAGCATGATGTTCCCTATTGGTCCAGACATGAGGAACTTAGTCTTTTTTCAACCTGTAAGTTGTAATCCACATGAAGGAAGGTTATCATCCTTGATCTTCATCAACAAGTGCTTCATGTTCTCCTCACGTTTAGCAGACAAGGTTGTGTCATCGGAATATCACAGGTTGTTAATAAGGCTCCCATTAATCCTGAAGTCACATTTTTCTTAATATAGTCTAGCTTCTCTGAATGTTTACCCTGCATGCAGATTGAATAAGTATTCTTAAAAGATACTATCCGGTGCACATTTCCTGATTCTAAACCATATAGTATTTCCATGTTCTATTTGCACAACTCCCTCTTGATCCATGCATAGTCTACACATAAGCACAATGAACTGTTCTGGAATCTCCATTCTCAAAAAAGTCACCCATAGCATGTTATGATCCACACAGTCAAGTGCTTTGGTATAGTTCAATAAAACACAAGTAAACATATTTCAGGTACTCTCTGCTTTGAGCCAAGGTTTGTCTGATATGAGCAATGGTATCTCTGGTTCCGTGTCTCTTCTGAATCTGACCTGAGATTCTGGCAGCTCCTTCACAATGTATGGAAATGATTGCTTTTGGATTACCTTCAGCAACTTTTTTTCTTGCATGTGATATCAATGGTATTATTCGGTAGCTTAAGCTTTCTGTTGGGTCACCCTTTTTTAAGCTGAAAGAACTGAAGGAAAACTTCAAACCTTAAGTTGCAATAGTGAAAGATTCTATGGGCAAAGTATTGAATGATGCAGGAAACATCCAAAGAAAATGGACAGACTACATAGTGACTACACCAAAAATAACTATTTGATATTTCACCATTTCAGGAAGAAGCATATGAGCAAGATCCAATAGTGCTGAAGGAAGAGACCCAAGCTACTGAAAGCAGTGGCCAAAGACAAGGGTTCAGGAATACCAATGGAAATGTTTCAATAAGCTGGTGAAGCATGGGAAACACTTGCTGGTCTATGTCAGGAAACTTGGAAGACAGCTTACTTACCAATTGATTAGAAGGATCCGTATCTCTTTGTACCCATTCCAAAGAAAGGTGGAAAGCAGTTGAGGCATAATAAATTCATGAGGATGATAAATGGAGGAAATGTCCCCTGCCCAGACATGGCAGCAGCTTTAGGGCTTGCCTGTACAGTACCTTTGAGACCATGGTTAAGTGCTCGGCTGGTAACCCAAATGTCAGCAGTTAGAACCCTCTAGATAGGCACTCCTCAGGAGAAAAATGCTTCAGCAAAGATTTACAGCCTGAGAAACCCTATTAGGCAGTTGTGCTCATCCTACAGGGTGTCTGAGTTAGCATTGAATTGATGACTGTGGGTAGAGACAGCAACAGAGATGATTTCATGGGTTGCCCTGAGAACAGAAAGTGAGGAACCAGGTGCTTTGAAGATCCACTTATATTTTACAAAGATGAATTCCTTCCAATGTATATTCAAAATGACTTCATTTGCAGAAAAATTTTGTGTTTATTGTGTCCTTTAATCTTTAGTCACTGGAATTATTAAAAACTCCAATTCGGTTATATTGGAGTTTGACACCCAAGGGGTACCTCTATTAAAAAGAAGTTGCCACTGTGTAATGTGGTCTTCAGGTATCTTTGATATCTTTACCAAAAGGTTTCTATTCAACATAAAAAGAATGGAGCAGTGGTCGTTTGTGGCTACCTCCCGTGTGAGAACATGCTGGAATATTTTATTGTTGAGTTGGCATTGAAGTCTGCTGTAAAATGATTTTTATGAATGCTATTTCCTGGGAGGCTCACAGAACTGAGAATTGCATGTCATGAGGCCATGATCCCAGGGAGCAGAAATCAAATAAATAAAGTTCTTGTGGAATTATGTTCTATGGGAT
This sequence comes from Nesogale talazaci, assembly GCA_004026705.1. Classification (NCBI taxonomy): domain Eukaryota; kingdom Metazoa; phylum Chordata; class Mammalia; order Afrosoricida; family Tenrecidae; genus Nesogale; species Nesogale talazaci. Next base: position 35,999 of record PVJH01021841.1, read on the forward strand.
ATATTTTCTTCTCAAAATGAGTCCATAGTTCACTTTGATGGTGAGTTTAAATGGATCATACAAGGATAGAAAAATACATCTATCTTTAAGTGATAAAAAAGTTTCATTTAAGAATTCCCACCATAAAAGAGTACCTGTGTTCTCAAATTCCTACAGATAAAACAAGAAAAGAGGCATAGCTTCAATGGTGGATGGACATAGTTAAATATATAAAAATCTTTAACATTTAATGGTAGTCATATTTAGGAAGTAAGAAATGACAACATAATGCTTACTATTCCATAAGTGTGTATGACAGTTATTTCTAATTACCATACTAAAAAAGCTTATCCTAGTGAAGTAGGAAAATTTCAAGGAAAAAGAACCCTATATTGGTTGGCAATAGCAAGTGATGACCAACTGGATTTAAGTGGACACAAAATGGAAGAGACATTCAGTTATGCTTTGGGTCAATAAGTCATTTTTACTGAAGAATGACCTGAAAAGAGATTTTAAAATATGGCTTTGAATAATCTACCGTATAGAAATTCTGATCACATGTTCAGTAAGTGCAGTTCAAGGAACCTTATGACAAAAACACTTTGCAAGTTATTTTTAAGGAGGAATCACATTTAACACATTCTGGGAAGATAATAATTCATAAAAGCTTCCCATTCAAATATGAAACTGGTAGCTGTCTGACATTTATATTCTGTCAAACTACTAGGCTGACCTATTGAGTTGCTAACCACAATGACCTGGACAATCCTTTGTGATATGGATGGGAAACTTAAGAATTGTGCATTTAAGGATTAAAGATTGTGACAATTTGTAGATACAAGCAGAAGCCAAGTGGAATACATCCTGAATATTTCAGTCTATACTAAAGGGACAAGAAAATTAGTCAATTTTTCCTTATAGGTTTTGTGAGAGTCAAATAATATATTTGAAGCAGTACCATTGGCACTGCCTTTGTGACTATTGCTACAATTAGCTACACTTGAGTATACTCCAATTCATGATGACCCCATATACAAGTTAATGAGACTGCCTGTGTCATCTCCGTGGTCAATCATGTGCCAGAGTATTAGTGTAGCCACATGTATTGTGAGTGCCTTCCAAACTAGGTGGCTCATATTGCAATCTACAGCATTTTCATTGATTAGTATACAACATAGATTACCAGGTATTTCTTCTTCTTCATAGTTCAGAAGCTCTGCTGATTTTTGTCCACCAAGAATGATTCTACTATTATTTGAAATAACAGTGGCACCATTCCTCGCATCAGAATAACACAGAAATTACCATAACACGAAAACCAAAGATGATTGGAAGACACAGACATCAGGAAAAAAGCCAATTCATGTTAATCATTGGTCTCACATGGGCCATTTGAGAATATGTTTTCCAATGATATTTAGTATTGTAAATCATTTGTTTGCAATCATCTAGCTTGTGGTATAAAAATCAGTATTAGTTCACTGAGTCCATCACAGAGCAACTCCACAGGACAGAGTGGAAGTACTACATAGGGTTGTCAAGGTTGTAAATATAGATTTTTAAATTTTTACTGTGAATGGGGGAATACTTGCCGAGGAGATCATGAGTTTTTTTTTTTTGTTTTTTTTTTTTAAATTTTATTGGGGGCTCTTACAGCTACTACAACATTCAGTACATCATTTGTATCAAGCACATTTGCACACATATTTCCACATATATTTCCCAATATTTTCCACCTGAGCCCTTGATACAAGCCCCTTTTAAAAAAAACCCTCCCCTTTCCCTCCCCCCCCCTTTTTAAAAAAATTGATCATTTTAT
>PVJH01021842.1:0-37832 GCA_004026705.1 Nesogale talazaci
GGGTGCTGGGGAGAGGTGATGACGAAATAATGCTTCTTCTCACAACTTGGTGACTTCACCATCATTCCAGCCCCTCCCCTCCCCGCCCCCCACCCCCCCAACACCTGAACCATTCTCTGTATTGCCTACCTTTAGTAGAACGCTTGGCACATAGAAGAAATTTAGCAAATATTTGCTTAGGAAAGTAGTACTTTCCAGGTTAAGATTATGCTCCCATTCATTGAGTGTTTAAGTTTGTCCATCCCACAGAACGATCAGCACTTTCAGTCAAGAGTGGGCGCAATCCAGACACAACAGCTTAATGTGTTAAGCAGTAAAGGAAACAGACTTCAGGAATCTAAAATTGAGTAAAAATTCTCCTTCTCAAGGCCTTGCAGTTTTCAGGGCATCTGTGAATAGATGTCAGATGGAAATTATTTTTCAGGTGAACAGCACCAGGACAAACCTAAAAAAAAATCAACCAACAAACCAAACCTGTTGCCCTACAGTCTGCCTGATTGGTGACTTCCCCGTGAATTACAGAGGAGACTTAACTCCATAGGGTTTTTTTTTGGCAGAAGCAGGTCACCAGCCCTTTCTGAGGTGCCTTTGGGTGGGTTCCAGCCACCATCCTCTGGGTGAACAGAGACAACAGTTGGTGCCACCATGACCACCGGACTATGGCAGCATTTGTCAAGGAAGTGGTAAAGGAGTATGGCAGTAGCTATTGCTGTCTATTGGCTTAGTGAGTTATTATACATTGATTGGCCTGCCAACCACAAGGTCAGCAATTCAAAGCCACCAACTGGAGGGTGTGTCCATCAGGCCATTCAAAAACAGTAAGCGTCATGGTGGGGGGGTTGGTTAGGCTTCCTGAGAGCCTGGGATTTAGCCCAAAATAGCATCGGCTCCCTGTCGGTTAATTTATACATAAGATTTCTTGGTTGTTCTCTGTACAAGGGGGCGTACGAAAGCTTGTGAAACAGTTCCCCTATTTTTTTCATTCCATTTTCCACAAACTTTTAGAAGTCCCTCATATACGTAAATAATGTTCTACCGAACCACTATCATCAAGTCAATTCCAGTGGTTGGTAACTCCACACGACCGAAAAGAACCGCCCTTGTCCGTTTCCAAGGCTGTAAATCTTTCTAGGATCAGGCAGTCTCCTCTTTCCCCCGCAGAATGGCTCGTGGGTGGGAATCGCCAGCCCAATGCACAACCCCCGATGCCACCAAGCAAACTCAGCCCAACTCACTGCTGCCACGTCCACCCTGACGCACGGCAAACCTGGAGGACAGGGCAGAGCCGCCCTGTGCCTTTCTGAGAGTGTCACCCTTTGTTTCCCCACTCTGACACCAGGGCTCCTTGAATACCTGACCTAAGTATTCCACAAACATATTCCGACCCCGTTCTAAACGCCACATCATTAGTTATCATTTGTTTCAGGCAGCAAAAATGGAAATTGCACAAACCGAGAAAGATGTGTCACAACATGTTTTGAACAGTGTTGGTGTAGTCTGGGAGTCTGTTGCCAGGAGAGGGCACCCTGGTACAGAGTGAGGGAAGCAGAACGGACGTGTAGAGAGAATGAGGGATTTGGGAATGGTTTTAGCAAAACTGGGACAGTCAGAGAATTTGATCGGTTTTGCCTTTCTCCCCCCCCCCACCTTACCCTTACCCTCCTGGTATTACTTCTCTCACTGTTGGTCCTGAGGGGGGTTATCTGTCCGGGATTCCCTGTGTGAACGAGGGGGTGTGCAGAGTGGGGATCTAAAGTCCACTTGTGAGCAACTGGACATCCCCCTTACAGCAGGGTCACAGGGAGATGAGCCAGTCAGGGTGCAGTGTAGCGAGAATGAAGTTCTTCACAGGAGTAGAAAGCCTCGTTTTGTCCCGTTGAGCGGGTGGTGGTTTCAAACTGCTGAACTTGAGGTTAGCAGCCCACCACATAACACAGGCCAAAGGCTTCCTTTGCTTGTGTTAAACTAGATAGGTTCTCATGTGGGAAGCACAGACTCAGGGGTAAAACTTCCTGGGGTTGACTCTCAGCTGAACTAATCTATAACTGTGTGAACTTTGACTTAACCTTCCAAAGAGCTCTAGTCACCTCACGTGTGAGCATTACAGGGTGACAGTGCACCCTTCGCAAGGCATTTCAAAGACCAAAGGAGCCAAGATTTTGACATTGTAAAGCACTTGACAGAAATGCCATTCTTTTGGTATATTTGCAGCCACTTCAAACTTAGCTTGCAGGGTGAGCAGAGATTGGGCGGGGCCCCACTGTAGCTTCTTGAGCTCTCATTTATGGGCAGACAATTGGAACCTAGTATCTGGAGGGATCTAAAGGGGAGCGTCTTTCCTAGAAAGCATTTTTGTTCTAAGAATGTCTAAATGGCTACCTTCTTTGACCTTACCGATCTCATCTGGGATAATTGATTATAACCAATTAATCAGAGTTGCGCAAGGATTTTATTATTTTATCGGTGAAATTTTAAAAAATGGGAAGCACCCTAAATCTTAGGTTGACAGAAGTGGACTTGTTTGAAAATGCTTGTTTTTACATAATGAAATAATCTTTGGTCGCATAAATATTGTGTTTTTGAAGACTATTTCCCTAAGTCCTGGCAGGTAATTGAAAAAGCAACATAAAGGTAATAGTACTATCTCCGTATTTTAATATCTATTGAGATTTGTGCAGCCACATATAGTTGTTTGTGCTGGCCGGTCTGCTTCAACTGGTCGTGGCCCAGTGGGACAGAACAGAGCTGTTTCTGAGCCTGTCGTCTTCGTGGAGCAGAGCTCTGGATCTTCTGGCTCCTGTGACTGCTGAGTGGGTTCAACTCTCAGACTTCTGAGAGCCCTTGGGTGACAGTTACGCACTTGACCCATTGTGCCACCGGGGCCTGGATGGAGAAGACCTTGATCACAGCGCACTCAGTAGCATTGCTTGTCATTTTAATCTGGTCCGTCCTACGCTTCACCGTTTGTTAAGACTGCACAATTGCTCAGACAATAAGAGAAGGATTTTCGTCTTCGATTTATGATGAGATTTTTTTTCTGAACCTCCTTGTTTCAGGGCATGGGCATGCTTTAAAATGACGTGATAGTAGCTGCTCGTTAGTTGCTGTTCTGAGCCACTCCGTACCTTCTCAGCATCTCGTATGTTTTTGGACATGTAAGCAACTCAGCTACATCCTTGACTGTGCCTGTGGTTGATTTATTTGTACCACAGGACAAAGTCTTTTACCGAGTTCGGTGGAAAGGATACGCCCCACATGATGACACCTGGGAGCCCGAGGTCCATCTAGAGAACTGTAAAGACGTCCTGCTCGACTTTAGGAAGACTATTGCTAACGACAAAACTAAAGCAGACAGCAACTGGTTCATTCAGGTATTGTGTTTTATCTCATTTCTCATGTTGGGTATTTCTCCTTGTTAAAATTAAAAAACCAGAAAAGTTATACATTTTAATCCGTTTCAGACTATTCAAAGGCTAGTTAGCCAGATCTTTGGTTTCTTCATTTGTTCTCAATTCAATCACTAGTGACTTCATCGACTTTGAGTAATTCTTCTTGATGGTGAGCCAGAGTAAATAGAGCAGAGTAACCCAGATAAGTCAAGACTTCTGTTATCAGCAGTTTGAAAAGAGATTGTGTAGTGGGCTAGACTGTGGTAACGTGAAAACTTACACGCTTCTTTGGCTTCCGGGTACTCCTCTATGGATTTTTAAATCCAAGATTCCCTATTTTATGTATAATTGAATTCATTTATGAATTTAAAAATTATGTTCTCACTCACTTTGGCAAATTTTTGTTTTGTTTTGTTTTTTAGGGGGGCATCACTGCCCTCTGGTGGTCGTGGAAGCTATCCAGCCTTGCTCCCAGAGAGCTGCTGCTGGATTCGAACCGCCAAGCCAATGGGCCGCAGTCCTGCACTCAACCTCTACGCCACTGGGGCTCAGCCCCACTTTTGCGAATTTTTATTTGTAACTTCTTATACATGGAGCCAATGGTTGCTTTGGCCATTTCTTTTTTTTTCCTCTAGAAATAACCAGCATTCTTTACAATACTGCAGATGATATTAAACTTAGTATTTATTTCTCACAAGAGAAATAGTTTTGGGGTATTGAAGCATGTATGTTAAGGAGTCTATGGTGACCCCCCTCTTTCCTTACAACTTGAGTTTCTACCACACTTGTAATAAAAACAGTGATTTTTTTTTTAACCAAAACAGCATTACAGGCTGATCCCTGGTGGCGTAGTGGTTGTGAGCCGAACTGCGGCCCACTGGGACGGAGGTTCAATTCCAGCAGTGGGGCTGGGCCTCCCACTCCCACCACCGGAGAGCAGGGATGCCAAAACAAACAAACAAACAAACAAAAACAGTATTACCAATCCCATTTTAACTATTTTGTAGTAGTTATTAATAACAATGGCAGAAACAGCCCTCATAGGACATATGGGCTAAATATGGCAAGTACTTGATAGAAATCAAGTTGAGAAATAAGGCGTAGGTAAGCTAAGTATCTAGGCCAAGTTTACCCACTACAGTCAAATGGCCCCACTCAGTGCTACTGTGCTAAATTGCCTTTTGATTAGGGGCTATGGCTTAAAATCCATTTAAATGAGTGGAATTGATCATTTTTAATGTATGCTACAGGAGCAGAGCCTTTCATTGGTACTGCTTTAAATTCATAAGCAATGTGTTTAGGACTTATACATTTTTGTAAAATCAGTTTTTAAAAAAAATAATCCTTTACAAAATGAGTTCAGATTAGAGACTTCCTCCCTCCACCTCCACTGCACTAGTTATATTTCACTTATTTTTTTAAAAAAATCATTTTACAGCATACGACTCTTATCACAATCCACCCATCCATCCATCGTGACAAGCGCATCTGCATACATGTTGCCATCATCATTCCAAAGCATTTTCTTTCTATTTGAGCCCCTGTTATCAGGTCCTTTCTTTTCCCTCCCTCCCCTGCCTTCCTTCCCTTGTGAACCCTTGATAATTTATTAAATTTTTTTTGTGTCTAACACTGACAGATGTCTCCCTTTCCCCACTTTTCTATTGTCCGTCTACCTGGGAGGGGGTTATATTGTAGATCATTGATTGGTTCCCCTTTTTTCCCTCCCCCCACCTTCCCCCTCCCCTCTTGGAGAATAGAATAGAATAGAATCACTATTCTCATTACTGGTCTGAAGGGTTTATTTGTCCTGGCTTCCCTGTGTTTCCAGCTCTTACATATACCAGTATACATTCTCTCGTCTCGATGGATTTGTAAGATAGAATTGGGGTCATGATAGCAGGGAGAAGAGGAAGCATTAAAGAGCTAAAGGAAAGTTGTATGTTTCATCGGTGCTATACTGCCCCCTGACTGGCTCATCTCTTCCTGTGACCCTTCTGCAAAGGGATGTCCAATTGTCTAGAAATTGTCTGCACCACACTCCCTCTCATTCACATTGATAAGATTTTTTTATTCTGGGTTATATTTCACTTCTTTTGAATGGATACATAATTCTTTTTTATACGTCTTTCCTTAAAAACACATGCACATTTAGATTTTTTTAACTTAAGTGATTGGCTTATATTACTTTTAAACATTAAACATTTTGCTTCAATTCTTCCTAAAGTATATATATTTTTACTTTTCTTCCATAGTAGTAAGCAAATACTTTATCCTTTATTTCAGGTGTGGCTTCTTTGCATGTATGTTTGTTGTTATTTTAGAATAGGAAAATGTATTTTTCCATAAGAACTGTGTCGGATTATGTAATGCAAATCAAATTCGTTGGGGAAGGAAAATGTGCTTATAGCCATGCTTGTTCATATTCAACAGTGAGAAGTTAAAGGACATTCTGGGCTCTACGGCCATAAAAATGTATGGAAGTTGCCTTAGTGTTCGTAGCCACTTGTTGGACAGCTTCGAAAGTCTGTAAAATAACACTTTGTTGGTGGTGTTGGGGAGATTTGAAAATCCACACCACCTAATTCCTACCTGGATACTTTATTTTGAGACCTTCAGCAACACTGACATTTTTTTTTTTAATCACTCTGTTTGTTTGCTTTAATCAATTGACCCTCATCAGCATCACTAAGACCCATTTCGTAGTAAGTTTTCTGCTTCTATACATGTTTCCATTGAGAAGTTGAAAAAGTGCATGGGGGAAAAGTGGGAGTTGACAGAGTACATTTCCGCCAGATGTTATTAGCTTTCCCTCTCAAGACTATGAAATTATCATCAACGTGATTGTTTTCATTTTTTGTCTTTTGTAGAGACTATCCTTAAGTAAAGACATATTTGAGGCAGATTCTGATAGTGAAGAAGACACTTCTTCAAGGAATAAAAAGAGAACATTAAGCGCTAGAGAAGAGAAAGCCCTATATAATCTGAAAAAGAAAAAAAGAAAGGCAGGGAGACGACGAGATAGGTCCATCTCAGACCTGGAGCGCAACTTGGAAAGGGTAATTTTAAAATTAAGGACAAAGAAACGAGCGACAGAAGCCAAGGGGGAACCGAAGGAATTTAAAAAGTCCAAGAAAGATGATATAAAAGAAGCAAAGGAACCCAAGAAACTTAAAAAGGAAGAGCCTCAAGATTTGAGGACGGAAATAAAAGAAGACACCACAGAAAGTAGAAAAACAAAAGAGGACAAGGGCTTTAAATTTCAGTGGGCAACTGAGCCAAGTGTCCCTAATGACTCCCTTTCTCAAGGTCACGGCCATGAGAATTTACGGCAGAACAAAGAAGAAACCCAAGAGACGGGAAGTGCAAAAGAGAAAGCAGGACCAAATAGCACTTGCGATGTTGTTTTTGACACCGATGTCAGAACAAGTGGGAAACAGCAGAAACCCCGAAAGCATGGAGAAAAACACAAGAACCGAGACAAATCTGTACAGACAGCTGCCCCGACACACAAGAAGTCACTCCTGGGTGAAGAAGGGAACCGCCTGGGGTCCACGGAGTCACCAGGAAAGGTAAGTCTCTGAGACAGGGGGCGGGCGGCGGGGGGTGAATGGGAAGAAAGATGAGCGTTTAGAACGTACAGAATGCAGACATGTTCAGACCCCCCCAGGGCTCTCGTCAGTGCTCAAGAAGTTCCATGAGAACACAATGAAGAGGAAGAGAGAAACTGAGTGGATGCCAACCCAGTGGCCTGTGCAGCCAAGCAGAGCAGCCCCTGTGCCTCTCCAAGCTTGTAAACCTTTGACGGCAGCAGAAAGCCTCACTTCTCTCCTGAGGCGCCTGTGGCGGTTTTGAACGGCTCACGTTGGTCATCCACCTCAGAGTCTGCTCAGACACCAGCGCTCCTTGGGACTAGGCATGGGTGGTTGGAGACGTTGAAAATTACCAGTCTTTATACCACCTAGTTTTATCTCTTAGTCTTTGACTTTTTTTTAAAACAGAACAATTAGAAAATTGAAAACTGGTTTCTGAGCACAGTCAGGATTTCCCCACCCCCCTTCCATTTAGAGGTACTTAGATGCCTGTGGCATCATATTATATAAGGCTTTGGTGTTGTCATAGTTTTTCACATCTTGGTGTTCTCCCCTTGTCTTAAGGATGCACTCACTTTTGCTGACGTAGCATACGTCATGCATTAATGCAGCCAGTCTTTGAATTCTTTGTTAAAAGTAGCTTTAATGGCATATACTTCACGTACACAAATTAACCATTCAGTCATGTTAAGAAAAACTGTACAATCATCACCACAATCAACTTCATAACATTTTTCTTGTGGCCATTGTTAGTGCCCCATTTCCCCCCAACTGCTCATGCCATGCCTCTCTATAATTACTAACCCAGTGACTGCCTCTAAATATTTACCTATCCTGGATTTCATGTACAGAAAATCCAACAAAACACCGACAGTAAATGAATCAACAAAAAACCCCACCAACAATGACAGAACAGAGGAGTAGAGACTTTTATAGTGGAGAAAGTTCATCCTGTGACTTCTAAATTGATCCAAAAGCTGTTTTCTATGTCTTTCTAATAACAATTATAGAGGTTTCTGATCGTCTACCTTACCTATTCTTGCTACGTCGCTGATTTTATATTTCATTATACTTTTGGCAATTTTCAAATATGTACTGACAATTCATTACTCAGCCCATGTAATTTTGCAGTAAATACTAAATAATACTAGATCATAGATGTTTTTCTCAAGACATTGGAATTCATTCATATAAAATTCATTTTACTTACTTCAAAATTACTAATTCTTACAAAATAGCTTTTATGCGGGAGTTTGCCCCATGGTTCAGGAGCCCTGCTAGCTCATGCGTTCTACTGCTGAGCAGAAGTCTGGTGTTCTGAACCCCCTAGCCTCTCTGAGGAAGAAAGAAAGATACAGCAGTCTGCTTCTGTCAACTTTTACAGCCCCAGAAACAACCCCAAGAGCAGTTCTGTGCTGGCTTAACACGAGTCACTGTGAGTCAAAACCAATTCAATGGCAGTGAATTTGCTCTCAGAATTTCGGTTTCATAACTATGCAAATTGCTTTTATTTAGATTTTTAAATGGGAATATTTCCCAAATCATACTATTCACATATGCAATAATTATCAAGTGCCATAAAGAAGATGGTTTTCTTTTCATGTGTTATCTCCAATCTTTGGACTTTTATCTTAAGGGGCCATAAGCTACCTCTACCAAGATACTTAAATGACAATATTGTCTTCAGTAGTGAAACCTGAGAACAGTCCGTCTCTGGGAAAAGGGGTAAAGAAAATATCAGTGAATCATCTTGAGGACTGTTATATAAAGACTTAGATACTAAATTAATGCAGCAAAGATAAGAAAGCTTGCAAAATGTTGAGGAAGAGGGAAACACGTACATGATTATGAATGTCTATGAAAACAAAATCCCCCAATCTCCTGGGTCAGTGCCATCAACTCCATTCTGACTCAGAGGAAGCATTTAGGACAGGGTAGAACTGCACTGGTGAGTCTCCAAGACTTTAACTGTTTTGCGGGAGTAGAAAGCCTCATCTTTCTCTTGAGAAGTGGCTGATCTTGCAGCTAACCATCCAAGGTGTACAGCTATGCCAAAATATTTATGCAGAGTAAATAGAGAAAAAACAATTAAAAAATAACTGCAGCGTAACTAGGATTAGGAGGTGCTTTGGGAAATTAAAAAGTCATGTTTTCTCTTAGGACTATATTTCATTTTCTTTTGGATATTCTGGGTTCTTTTGGGTGGTCATGATTTTACAAATAAATTCTTAAGCGGTAAGAAAACTGGTATTGAGTTTTGAACTTGATGGTTAGCAGATTATATAGGTGATGGATAATCTTGATTGAGGAAGCAGTTTATGTGAAAAGATATTTAATAATCAGTGGTCATGTTCTAGAACAGCCATTGACCACATGGGCCTATATTTTACATGATAAATATCCAGTAACAGCTCTTGAGCCCTGTTTATTTTGTATATTTCCAGGAACAAAAGATTAAAAAGATAGAACTCAAAAGAAAATGTCAGAAAATGCATGATTCTGACACGGATGGAAAAGACAAGAAAGAGCTCCAAGAATTAAAAAGTAAGTGTGGCTTGCTACCATCTTACCTTTTAACATCATTGTCATCAGTTATATAGAGAATTTAATTTCCTCTGAATACAAGCTGGTTTTTTAAATCATTTTATTGGGGTCTGGTACATGGCTCATCACAATCCATATATATATGTCTATCGTGCCAAACACCTTTGCATACCTGCCACCATCTTCCTCTCAAACCATTGGCTTTTCTACTTGAGCCCTTGACAGCAGCTTTTCCTCTCCCCCCCCCCCCCCAACTGTTTTCTAACCTATAATGTCATAGAACTGGGCATGTTTTTGTCACGGGAGACTTCGGAGCCTTAGGCTGACTTGTGCTTAAACCGGAGTCTAGGCATAGTGGCCCCACCGTTAGGCTGCTAACCCACAAGGTCAATGGTTCACAACAAAGACAAGACTTTCTACTCCCTTAAAGATGGGTCGCTAAAGACTGATCCTGCCCTCTGGGGTTTCTAGGAATTATCAGCGAATTATCACGCGAAGGCAGTGAGTTTGGGTTTGGTTTGAGTCTAAAAAGACTCCTTAGGGCTGAGCCCCGGAGGCGTAGTGGTTATTCATGGGACTGCGGCCCACTGGGATGGAGGTTCAAATCCAGCAGCGGCTCTCCAGGAGCAAAGGCTGGGCCTCCTCCTCCCACCACCAGAGGGCAGTGGTGGCCCCCCAAAAAACAACAACAACAACAAACAAAAGGCTCCTTGCCTTGAAGTAGATCCAACTGGCGTCTGTTGATTCGGACACACGGTGACACCCCCCCCCCCCCCCCCCCCAGTATTGCTGAGAAGAGCTGTGCTCTCTAGCTCCCTTGACCACAGCTCTGTGGAAGCAGACCTCCAGAGGCTAGACCTTTCTTCTGCGATGTCCCTGGGTAGGTCCAGACCTTCAACCTTTATGACACAGCAATTGAGAGTAAGGTCATCTAGCTTTCCCATGTGCATTTATAATATGACCTTATGATAACCCAAGAAGGCACTCCCTTCTGTGCACCTTCTTCTTCCTCCTTTTGAGCACGAGCAGAAGAAAGATGAGGCTTTCTGCTCCCCAAACTGGGAGTTGTTCAGGGCTCTTGGTTCACAGTCAGTGATCTCAGTCATTTTCAATCCTGAACAACCCGTACGAAGTCTAAACTTCAAGTGGCGATCCTTCTGTCGAACTTCCAGGATTTCTTACACCCCTTGAGCTGCCTCTCAAAAAACTCAAAACTCACTGCTATTGAGTCAATGCTGACACATAGGGCCCCCCGCCTCCCGTGGGTTTCCAAGACTGCAGCTGTTTATATGAACAGAAACCTGATGATTTTGAACTGCTGACCAGGCAGATCACAGCCCAACTCAGAACCACTATCCCACCAGGACTCCATAGCTTGAGTGTTGTCGTCATGTGTTTAAAATCTGCTATTTTACACCTGTATTTTGCCTGTTAATTTTTATGCCTTTGAAGTTCCATAATATCAAAATTGCGGATAGTTTGAACTCCTCAAATCAGATATGTTATGTGTAATGATCAATATTGAAACCTCACACAATTTTATGCACAAAAGTATATAGTTTGGGTTACGACATCACAAACTTAATATAGCAACAAATATAGTGATATTAAAACCATGAAAATATATCTTAACTAGACTCTTCTGTGTTCCAGACCGCAAGCCACAAAAACTGAGTCCAGGCATGGATTTTCAATTGGAATGGATGCAACTAGAAGATTTTCAGAAGCATATTGATGGAGAAGATGAGAATTTTGCCATAATTGGCACAATTTCATGTTGTGAGTGCTTTGGGAGATTATAGGCATTTTTTTTCTTAATTCAAGATATATTAAACAATTTAAACTTTCTTTCATTTTAGATGTATTGAGGGATGCTGTGAAAAAAGGGGACTATATGACTGTAAAAGGTGCACTTAATTCAAATGAAGAATATAACCTGGAACAAGAGGTAACATCTCTTTGAATAATCCCATGAAAAGACAATTGTATTACGGTTCTATAGATAAGAAGCCAATGATATGAACGTGTATCACATCACATCATTGTGGTGTGTATAACATCACAACACACATGTACAAAGAAAAATTATATTAAAAAGTGACTCACAGCTATAGAAGTTATTTTTCCTTTTGATACCTTTTTTTTTGGGGGGGGGGGCATCACTGCCTCTGGTGGTCGTGGGCACTGCCCAGTGCTGCATCTGAGAGCCGCCGCTGGACTTGAACCGCCAAGCCCGCAGGCCACAGTCCCGCACTCAACCACTTTTTAAATACCACCCTACGACTTCAAAGTTAAGCCTGGTCTCGTTTCAAGTCTGTGGGTCAGATGGCTTGTTTAGCTCCCGGGGTTAGTGAATCAGAAAGCGGGAAGACAAAGCAGGAAATCCATGGCTGGTAGCTGCAGAGGCAGATGAAACCGAGGTCAGCAAGTCTGATGGTTCCCAGGGTCAACAGACCATGTGGTGGGTCACTGGAGAGTGAGGGGCCAGATGCAGGATCCGGGCCAGCAAGAAGTCTACTAAACACTCCTTAGCATCTACTTGAAATTGCACTCCACCCTTATCTACCTCACTACACTCCTCCTCATGACCTTCTGTGCAAAAGAACAAAAAGCACTGCCCCCTTCTGTGACATCCTCACAATGGTACTTGTGTTTGAACCCATCACTGCAGCCTTGGTAGCAATCCATCTTGCCGAAGGGCTTCCCCTTTTTTGATGCCCTTACCTTACCAATCATGATGTCCTTCTTTAGGGACTGGTCTCTCTGACACTATGTCTGTCCAACGTATGTGAGACAGTCTTGCCTTTAAGGAGAATTATGGCTGTGCTTCTTCCAAGACAGTTTTTTTTGTCCTTGTGATCATCCATTTGAGGGGGTAATCCCCACTCCCACACTGGAATTGCACTGGGTGGAGTGGAGCTTTCCTAGGAAGTGGCTTTCCAGCTGGGTGAGCTCCGAGGAACTTGCTCCAGGTTAGTGCGCCCAGAGCCATTGTCTGGTTCTCTCTGGTCACAGTGAATTGTGTCTTGAAAGCAGTTTCACTTGAGCCTCGTTTTTTGTGATGGGCAATTTAAGAGAACAACACGTGACAGTGAAATGTTTCCTGCTCCGAGGAAAAACATCACAGAAACTTGTGATGTTGAACAAGCTAATAAGGACAGCATTATGGGATAAATTCAATTGGACAGAGTGGTTTTCTCGTTTTAAAAAGGGCGAAATGTCGATTGATGACAAACCTCATTCTGGACAGCCATCAGCTTCCCAAATGGACTAAAATATTGACTCGTAGTGCATTTGCAGTTCTCTCTAGAGGTTCTGAAAAGATTGCCTAACAGTGTGTGAGGAGCAAGGCCTGATTTGTGGCAGACCGCAGCCTGGTTTTGCCACCACAACAATGCACCCGCTCACACAGCCGTCGCAGTGTGCCAGTTTGGGGCATAGAAACCAGCATACCCCTCTTGCTGAACTTGCTCTGTGCAACTTCTTTTTGTTCCCGAGAATGAAGGAGCATGAAAGGACAGCAATTTGATGACCTTGAAGAGGGTGAAAAGAAAACACAAAAAAACGAGGGAGGTGCAGTCACCCATTCGGATGAGTTTGAGAAATGTTTCCAAGAATGGACTTGCAGATTTGATCAATGTATTCAGTGTAATGGAGAGTTCTTCGAAGGTGATAAGGTTGCTTTGTAAAAAAAAATTAAAGACATCGTTTGGGGGTGAAAATCTGGTTTCTTTGGGGAAAATCTCATATTCTTTGCCAGCACAATTCAAGCACGGCTATTCTTCAATGTTTACTTTTAACATGCCTAGGAGGCTATTGAAAATACCATTGCTGAGTCAGCAGCACTCCTTAGTCCGTCCTCACAGTAACATCCTTGCTTTTCGAAGATTTAGCCAATGCATGGTGTTGTTTGATCTTTTAACTCCAACTTCCATAAACATTGATTGTGGATCCAAGCAAAATGAAACCCTCGACAACATCAGTGTTTTCTCTGTTTAACATGATATTGCCTACTGCTTCAGTTGTGAACATTTTGGTTTTCTTTACTTTAAATTTTAATTTCCATAATTCCAGCCTCTCAAAAATACCATCTAACTGATTGTTATTGATTTTTTTATTTTATGTATTGATTAAGCCTATCAGACGTGAGAGCGCAAAATGATTCCTCTTTGTCCTAATTTGATTTATTCATGTTTCTTTGCAAACTTTCTGTTTACACCAATTATCCATCTGTAGTCGCTATCTAGAAGAAATGCTAGCGTTTTACGACTGAGAAAATTTTTATTTTCTTGTGTGTTTGGAGATTAGCAATCCTAATTCAGGGTCCTGGTGCTAGGGGAAGGCTTTCTCTGCACCTCTGGGTGATGGTCTCTGTCTCCTTAGCGTCTGCTGCTTGCTTCCTTGAAGAACTTATGTCTTCACTTGTGTTATGTTTCCTCTCATCTGCGCTCTTTTTGTTTAATCTCCTTTATATCTCGAATGAGACTGACGCCATCTACTCCGTGCATCATCTGCCGGTTACAGGCCCTGCGAACCTCTTCGCGTACTTCTCCACTTTGTGGCTCCGGTATTTCTGGTTGGTTCTTTTCCATACCTCATTCTCTGTATTGATAGTTTTTCTGTTTTTCATATATGGTGTTCTGATTTTCTTCAGTTTTTTGCCTTTTTCTTTAGTTTCTTGATGATATTTAATACTGGTATGAAACCTTTGTCCACTAAGTGTCTGTTATGTAGGTTTCTAAAGGAACAATTTCTTTCACTTTATTCTGTTTTTTGATATGGGCCATACTTTTCAGTTTCTTGCATGCCTTGTGATTCTTTGTTTTAACTGGGACATTTGAATGTAATAACTTGGTAACTTTGAAGAGTAAATTCTCCTTAGAGTAACTTTTATTTTGTTTTATTTTGTTTTATTTCTAATTATTTGTTATAGCTTTTATTTGTTTTATATCTTAGAGCAACCAACACACTATGCAACAATTTTGCTGAAACGGATCAATATTTATATGAGCCAACTCACTTCCATTTGAGTTTTTCATCAATAAAATGGCCTTGTGGGACTTATAGTGATCCTCTTTTGAAATCTTTGGGCCAACCTAAATGAATATAATGAATATTTGAATTCCACCTATTTTATGAAGAAGCCAAAGGTGAATTTTGGGCCAGAAATATGAACAAACAAAACAAGTATACTTCATAATTATGCCGCATCAAGATTAGTTGTTCACGTGAGGGTGATCAATTATTTAATATCAAAAGGGCAGCGTCTGTCCAAGGACAGAGTATATAAGATGAGGAACGTAGGAGAAATGGGAACAAGAAATGCAGGCTGAGCCCCGGTGGCGGAAGTGGTTGAGTGAGGGGTGGCCGCCCGCGGTCTTGGCGGTTCAAATCCAGCAGTGGCTCTCAGGAGCGGCACAGGGTAGCTCCTACGACCACCAGAGGCAGTGATGCATCCCCCACCCCCCTTCCTCAAAAAGGAAATAAGAAATGCAGGAGGAAGTGGGGTGAGAAGCGGTGCGTGTGACGGGACGGTAATGGATGACAACAAGTGCTACACCTGCACTCAGTTACCGGTACTGAGGGCTCCAAATTATGGGGAACCTCTTCCTCTCTACTTGTTCCATTCTTATTTTTTCTCAGCAACCATGTGCAGTGTTCAGGGGAAAGTCTTATATGTGTAAATACTCTAACAGTATTTTATTTTTAAATGATCTTGCAAATGACCATTTTAAAATGTTCACGTTTCAATAATTCTAATTGCTCATTGCTGGAATGCACATGGTCGCCGATTCGAAACCAGCAGCAGCTGTGCGGGACATAGACTGGGCTGTCTACTCCCACAAACAGCTACGGCTTCTGAAACGCAGAAGGGGCCGCTCTGCGTTGGCACTGACTCGATGCCAGTAGTTTAGTTGAGAGCATGGCTGGCATACAGAAGAGGAGCCCTGGTGGTTCTGTGAGTGGGTAAGTGTTGGACTGCTCATTTTCAGGGTTGGTGGTTCAAATCCACGAGCAACTACATGGAAGGAAAACAAGGCTGTCTGCTCCTATAAAGACTGACAGCCTCAAAAAGCCTAAAGAGGGTCACGATGAGTTGCAGTGTTCCAGATGTTAGTGTCTGGGAGTATATAGAAATGCAATATAGAATTCTGTGTCAATGAGTTGGCATACTTGGGCAACGCTAAAATAAGCTAGGAGTTTTATCAGCTTAATTGTATATTCTTAGCCATGCATTTTTGGGAAGATGAACCTTTTTGAAATTACATTTTCTTAACTTAAAATAAGATCACGATGAGAAATACACAGTGAGAATACATGAAGCAGACAAGAAGGGGAACCCTCACGTTGAGCATGTGCTCGAGACCCAGAGCAGGCATTCAGCAACTGCTCACTTGACGGCTGCAGAGCTTCACATGCTGGTTCCTCAAGTGTTAGCAATGCTGACAATGTGGCGGCTTTTTTTAAAAAGATCATTTTACTGGAGGCCCATACAACTCTGGTCACGATCATAGATAGATCAACTGTATGCAGCCCACAATTGTACATTTGTTGCCATTGTCATTCTCAAAACCTCCTCCTCCTACATAGGCCCTTGGTATTATGTTCCCTTATTTTCCTTTCCTCCCCACTCCCCTTCTCTCAAGAACCCTCAATAATTTACAAGTTATCACTGTTTTGTCATATTGCACACTGTCCGATGTGTCCCTTCACCCATTTCCCTGTTGTCCGTACCCCAGGGGGGAGGTTATACGTAGATTCCTGCAATTGCTTCCCCCTTTCTACTCCACCTTCCCTCCACCCTCCCAGTATCACCCCTCACCCCTCTGGTCCTGAAGGGGTCATCTGCCCTGAATCCCCCATGTTTCCGGCTCCAGTGAACATCCCCTGGTCTAGCTGGATTTGTAAGGAAGAATTGGGATCATGACGGTGGGTGGGGGGGAGGCATTTAAGAACGAGAGGAAAGTTGGCTATTTCATTGCTGCTGCACTGTACCTTGGCTGGTTCGTCTCCTCCCTGCCACCCCTCGGGAAGGGGAGGTCGCTTCACCTGTCCCAAGCCTAAGTCTTTACGAGAGCACACAACCCTGTCTTCCTCGCAGGAGCTATTGGTGGTTTGAGTCCTTAATCTCGTTACCAGCCCAATGCCTACCCACAGGCAAACGAAAGCGTGGTATACGCTTCAGTGGATAGACTGTAGTAATTTCATGGTGAAATAACCTAGATGAAGGGAGTTATGCAAATTTTCTCACTCACTGTTTTTCTCCTCGACAATGAAAACCACCATGAAGGATTCAAATGGACTGACTCTGGTGATGCTTGCTGCCGTGGGAGGCCAAGATGACATCCTGAGACTGCTCATTAAGAAAGGAGCCAAAGTCAACAGGAGACAGAAGAATGGGAAAACCGCGCTGATGCACGCAGTTGAGAAGGTTAGGGACTTTGAAAATGTGTCGCTATTCTATCGTCTTTGGGGTGGTTCCTGCCTGTGGACTAAGAAAGACTCGGGAAAATATCATGGGGCCTTGGGGTAGTGAGTGAGAGCACAAAGTCCCATGACTTTAGCACTCGTATTTCAATCGATCGATGACTTGTAATGAGTGGAAACTTGTAGGAACACAGCAGTATTGTGCAATTGTGCTTTCAAAAATTGTTTTAGCCCGCTGCAAGGAATTGATGTTAAACACGACCTCTGCTTAAAGATACTGACGTTCCCTTTGGTGAATAATTTAATTAAGATGTGCCCTTGTGTGTTCAAAGGATCTATATGCAGAGGTTCTTATGTGGAACCAAATGATTATACTTCAGACTGAATTTCTGGGATTCACAGTGTGTTAGTCCGGGTTGACCAGAGAGACAAATTCATGACCCTCGTGTGTGTACGAAAGAGGTTTATGTACAAGAGCAATTGAATATTGAGAGAGCATCCCAACCCAGTCCAGATCAAGTCCATATGTCCAGTATTAACCCACGTGTCCGATACTACTCCATAAATCCCTTTTTAGTGTCATGCGGCACATGCAATGATGCTGAATGCGGGAAGATCACAGCTCAGTGGGTAGGAGGCCTTGTGGATCCAGTGGCCGTGGAAGCGTCTCAATGCTGGCATGGGTCTCCACATGTCTCCTTCAGCTCTCCGAGTGTCTCAACAGGAGGAAAGAGAAGACCGAGAGCCTGGCTCTGGCCTCCAGTGAGCTAACTATCTCCATCAGGCCTCTAAATGAGGTCATCAAGCTGCGACCTGGGCAGGCTAGACCCTACCCCTTTGCCTAAGTTTACAGGAAAGTATGTAACTGCCCCACCCAGGAACCTCTCTGTAGCGAAGACACTGGAGCAATATATTCAGCAAACTCCTTGCTGCTGATGACTGAACCTTTCAGAATAGTTTTAAATGTCTGTTAGAGAACTTTGAGAATTCAATTAGCTTTTGTGTTTGTTTTCAACAGAACTTTCTAACGACAGTGGCTATTCTCTTGGAAGCAGGAGCTTTTGTTAATGTCCAGCAGAGCAACGGGGAGACTGTGTTGATGAAGGTAAATACACAGCACAGAGCAGGCGTTCGTGGTGGGAACTGCGCTTGCCGCCCTCAGTGCTGGGCCTCGCAGAGACCGGGCCTTCTGCTCCCGCCCAGAGTGACAATCTCGGAAACCCAGAGGGGCAGCTCTGTCCTGTGTTACAGGGTGGCTGTGGGTCAGTATCGACTCCGTGACAGTGAGGTTTTGTTTTTTTGTGTGTGCTGGCACTGGACGTATGATGAGGAGCCAGGTCACCTGTGGACTCCAGCAGCTCATGGATGAGCAGGGGAACTGAAAACCGACGACAAAGACAATCCCCGCCCCGCTTTCCAGTCACCTAGGACCAGTACGTCATGGTGTAGGCCATCACGCGCTAGGAAGAAGCGAGGGAACTGCACGTGATGTGAAGGAGGGCTGAGCTGGGCTTCAGGGAGAGCTTGATGGTGGAATAGTGAGTGTCTCAGGAAACAAATATAAGTGAATGGAGATGATGCCTACGAGGGAGATAGACCAGGACTAGACGTCGTCCTGTGCACAGACCTGCAAACGAAAAAGCATGGTTTGTTGTTCACGATGGTTCTGAATGGGTGAACCATTCAGTCTCCGTGTTTTAGAATCTGGGTTCACACATACATTTTGTTTGGAAAGTTGCTGAGCCTCTCTACACACACACACACACACACACACACACACACACATACACACAAACACCTGTTATTAACTTTCCCGAGTAGCAGCTATGCCTTTGCCCTAACTTGGGCCCCTCAGGAAATCATAAGGGGGCATTCGACCTGGTGGCAGTTCCAGGTCTTGAGCCACAGTCTGTCCCTGAGCCGTCTCTTGAGTGGGGCTGTGGCTCTGTTACTCTAAGGGACCAGTTCACCAGCACTTCTAGCTCCTGCTACAGTGATTTCTTTGCTTCTATCTCATTTCTGCTTTATGGGAGTGTTTGTTTCATTCATGGGCGTGACGTTTCCATTTTACTTTGTGTGTCTCTGTGTTATTATGGCCACCATATGTTTACAGCAGAGTTGGCACCTCGGTTGATGAACTTAAAACGTTTTGAGCAGCCACCAGTAATGGTTTGTATACTTTATAGAAGTCTTTGAGAATCAGGGAAATGAGAGTATACAGGACCCAGATGGTGAAAGTGGGGGTACAGAGAAATGGATTGGTTGCCCAGATGTCTACAGAGGTGGGATTTACAGAAATCAATGTATCTTCTGCCTGGGATAGATGGATTCTTTGGTTACCTGTTTCCTGAACAACCTGCCAGTGTAGAAATTGATTGAATACACACACCTAGGTACATACACACACTTCCTTGTACTGAATAAAAAGTACATGCTACATTTGTAAATGGTTTCTCACTGGATTGTGAAGTCATCCTAAGAAATGATATGAAGGGCCAATAAAGCTTAGGTCTGGGCTATGAAAGGGTCACTCCAGGACTTCATGTTCATCCCTCTCTTCACAGAGAGTGCCCAGGCTGGGGGGTGGAGAAAGGAACAAACATAGATTGGTACTTAACAAGGTGCTGGGCTTTACATTAAAGTTTCACCCTTCTTCCTGACAGGCCTGTAAGAGAGGAAACTCGGACATCGTGCGGCTGATGATCGAGTGTGGAGCCGACTGTAACATCCTGTCCAACCACCAGAACAGCGCTCTGCAGTTTGCTAGGCAGTGTAACAACATGCTCGTGTATGACCTGGTGAAGAACCATTTAGAAACGTAAGTGGGGGGTGAAGAGGCCTGAGGTAAATCACAGAGAATCATCTCTTTGTTTGAACCTGTTATATTGGTACAGTCTGTCTGTACCTGCTCAGAAAAAAATGGTCAAGGACAAGTCTTGGTGGGGTTCTGTTCACAGCAGATATAAAGTGGATTTAGTAAGTAGTGTATTCGTTATTGTTCTGTAAATCACGTAGGTCTTAAAACTTCCCACGCCACTATCATATCAAGGATTACCTCCTAGAAATCTTAATTTTGTTCATAAATTAGCTAGCATATGTCTTCTTTGAAATATGCAAGTCATTCATACTGTTTTAAATGAATTCTACACTATATTTCATTTTATTTTAGGCTCGTTCTTCACAGCTGGTTCTTTGCTGTCTTTCTATCACGTGTGACTCCTCAGAAACACTAGCTGGCAGCGGGAAGGGGCTGGATGGTCAGTGTAGCAGGACGTCCAGGGGGCGTCCTTCAGCAGGTGCAGTCGCTCCTCTCTCTTCCTGACCCTCCACACCCAGGACATGACTTTGACATGCCCTTAAGGGAGTCACTCCAATTCCAGACCTAGAATCCGCATTCCCAGCAGAAAGACGACAAGATCTGAAAAGAGCACGTGCCTGGGTCCCGCTCCCTCCACCAGGCCCGCTGGAAGCCTCACCCAGCCAGGACTGTCGGGTGCCTCTGGGGCCAGCCCGGGCAGAGGTGCTCACGGCTGCCAGAGGCTCTGGGAAGCCGCTATTTCAGGTGGTCGAGTTGTCCCCTGGGACCCAGTGAGGTCTGCGAATAGAAGAGACGGTGGGTGTTGGATCCCATAATGTGTCTTCTCTGCCGCCTCTCAAAGCCTTTGTTCACATTAGGGACGGCGAGGTTCCTGGGAGCCTGGACTTTCCGTCCTGTGGTGGGCCTACGCGGCTGCCTGCCCCCAGACTCCCATGCTCAGACCACAACGTCCCTGCTGGACCAGTGTTGTCTCACTCGACTCAGCACCGAGTCAGACTCTGCGTGTGTTTCTCTCTCTACAGATTCTCCTTCCTGATTTCCCACTAACAAATATGTACTGAGCACCCGCCTGTCCAGGCCGTTCTTAAGACTGTGAGAGGGAGGGGCAGGGGAGAAAAGAGACCCTCCTTTCTTGAAATTTAATTCCATTTAGAGGAGGTAGCCAGCTTGTCAGAGGGTGAGGGCTAAAGAGGAAGAAAGCAGGGACCAGAGTTCCCACGATTGTAAAAGGTTGCTCAGAGACGGCCTGATGGCCATTAGCAGAATAGATTTATGACTCACGGTTTGTGTCCTCGTTCGCATCAAAAAATTCTTCCTATCCACTGAAGACAAAATGGGTGCATAAGCTAATATGGTGAAGGCTGATGGTGCCCAGTTGTTACAAGATATAGCATTTGGGATCTTAAAGTTAAACCAGTGGCCATCTAGCAGGGAATCACAAAGCCCAGAAGGCGATGGGATCAGTCTGACGCATCAGAAGATCCCATACAATTAGCTAGTTCTGTGCGAACAAAGCGGTTTGAGATAGAGGCCCAAAGCCCATCTATAGACAATTGGACATCCATTCACAGAAGGGTCTCAAGGAATGGACAAACAAGCCAGGGTGCAGTACCGCACTGATGAAGCACCTAACATCCTTTAGTTCTTTAATGCTTCCTCCCCTCCACCCTTCTATCGTGACCCCAGTTCTACCCTACAAATCAGACTAGACCAGCGCACGTACACTGCTACAGAGAAGAGCTCTCAACACAGCGAATCCCCAACAGATAACGCCCTGGGGACCAATAATGAGATACCCTGAGGTTAGGGGGAAGGTGGGGGCAGAAGGGGGAAAAGGGGGAACCAACCACAACAATCAACATACCCCCACGACCCCCACCAGGGGGTGAACAATAGAAACATGGGTAAAGGGAGACAACAGATGGTGTAAATATGGACTTAAAAATGATTTTTAAATGATCAAGGTTTTATGAGCGTGGGGGGTGGGGGGAAGGGGGGAAAGAGGAGCTGATACCAATGACTCAAGTAGAAAGAAAATGTTTTGGTAATGAGGGAGGGGAGAATATGTACAAATGATGTTTGGATCCAGTCAATGTTTGGATTGTTATAAGAGCTGTAAGGGCCTCCAATCAAATGTTTATTCTTTAAAAAAGAAAGAACACTGTTCCTGTACTTTTTTATTAGACTCTCAAGAGTAACAGAAGAAACAATAAGAGATTACTTTGAAGCACGTCTTGTCCTACTAGAGCTGGTTTTTCCAATAGCTTGCCATCGTCTCTGTGAGGGTCCAGATTTTTCAGCAGGATTCAATTACAAGCCTCCACAGATCATACCTCAAGGTAAACCTGTGCTTTCTTTCTGAACTATGACACTATAAGTATGAGTTGGTCTCTCGACAGAACCTTCCTCTGAGCAAAACCTTAAGGAAATTCCATTAAACATAATGATGTAAGCTTATTAAAAGCAGAGCTGCTCAGACAAGAGACCCTACCTCAGCCTAACCCTCCTGGTGGCTTGGAGGAGGCCCCTAGAGTACTGTGTTAACAATCATGTGTTAAAATGTATGCAAGCTGGGTCTTTTTTTTTTTTTTTTTACTGCCTTTGGTTAAAATTAAGCTTTAAAATTATAAACCCAGAGTCAAATTTTTCTTGAATTTTAACATGGTCTCTAGAGGAGGGAATCTTGGTGATGTAGAAGGTCAGGAACTGTACGGCACCCAAGGCCAGCAGTTCAAATCCCCCACTGCTCCACAGAAGAGAGGTGAGGCCTCATACTTCCGTGAACAGTTACCAGAGTCTGCATCCCACAGGCATGCTTTCAGTTTATCTTCTGGGTCCCTGTGAGTCAGAATTGAGTCAATGGCAGTGAGCGGAGAGTCTGGATTACGATGGCCTGCTAGAAAGCGTTTAAAAGTCAATGTCTTGCCCTGCAGTAAAGTTTGGTAGCAAGAGGAGGAGACCCCAAATGTACCGATGGCTTTGAACCACCAGTCTTTGGGTTAACCGCCTAGCACTTCAACATTGTGCTAGCAGGGTTCCTGAGTTATGAGTGGATGAAGATTTTATATAATAGCCCTTCAGTTACTCTTCTTTTCTGTTCTTCTCCCCTTAACATCCCCACTCCATATTTTACGATTTTGATGAAGGTTTACAAAGCAGCTTAGGTCCCCATCCAACAATTTCTACACAGTTCGTTCAGGGACATTGGTTACATTTTTTTTTTTTTAATGACTTGGGAACATTCTCATTTTCATTTTGATTGCTCTGCTTGCGCTGATGAAATTTCTCAGCTTCCTTACATGCTCATCTCTGTTTTCAAATCATTAACACCCCTTTGTGTCATACAGGTGTTTTCTTTAGGGAGCCCAGTAACTACTGGTGATACGGCTTTTTGGCCAATCTGTAATTTAGCTACAGAGTGGCCTCTCAGGAATTAGTTTCAGTTCAAGATTTGAGGTGTATTTTAGGGCTGTAGTCTTGGGGAATTTCTTTTATTTCAACCAGATTAACAGTTTTTGTTGTTGTTGTTGCTGCTGCTTTAGGGATCTAAAGTCTGTTTACACCTTTCTCACATTCTGCCGGGGTCCATCCATTTTGCCCCTGATTAGTGTGATCCAGGTAGCATCTAGTCCTTCTGCTCCTGGGGCAGGTAAGGCCTGTGGAACAGCATTTCCCAGAGTGGGTGATCCCTCCTCTGAGCTGGGGGAGCCCTGGAATTATCCAGGGGATAAGTGCAAAAGGTATCAAAAGTATAGATACCTATACTTTATTCTGAACTGTGGACCACAGTACAAACGTTTTTGATTGTCAGAGGGGCTCTGAGCTTTTGTTTTTCTGGAAATAAGCAATAGGCCAATTTTGAGAGCTTGTGATGTAAGGCACACATCTTATTTCATTTTCTGCATGTAGAAATCCAGTTTTGTTGGCACTATTGTGGTGAAGAGATTACTCCTTCCCTATTAATGACACCTATTCTTAACATTCTAGTGGTTAGTGAACTTGGCATGGAGGAGTGATAATTTGTGTGTTTGGCTCTTCATCGATCCCGTATGATCCTTAAAGCTCATCAATAGATTGTATGTGTGTTGGACAGGTATGCAAGCCTGTGTAGAGCTGGCGTTGGGACCCCTCTTGGGTTCATAGCTGAGGTGAGTCGGTCATTCACTGTCAGTGAGTATTAATTGCTCTTGTGTATTTGGTGCTTGGTGGATTTGGAATGGCAGGATTCTTTCTCACGTGCAATATCTGCAGCCATGATTATTTTGTCCATTAACCAGAACACGGACCCCACAGAGGTCCTGATGTCCTCCAATCCTTGCCGCCCCAAGTGTGGTCTCTTCAGACCAGCCCTTCTGAGCAGCGCCTGGGATCTTGTTAGGAACGTAGACTCAGACCCTCCCGCAGACACACAGTGTCCATGTCACCACGCTCCCCGGGTGATGGGTAAGCCCATGAGAGCTGGAAACGCCCATGGTGACAACCACTTGGGCTGTCAGTCATGTTGAAAGCATGGCAGACAAAAAATATGCATATCATGAAACAACAGCTCACAAGGTTTTAGGGTCCCCTCGCTTATTACACATATCGATGATATTTTAAGTATTTATCAATGAAAGTAAAAGTGATACACGAAAACATGTTGCTTAGATCTAACTTCCTTTGGTCTTAAGGAAAGGCATTTCTAAGGTGATTTCCCTTGTTTGGGCTGTTTGTATCGGAGTCACCAGGCACAGGTGGCCACTGGCTGAATGCTCAGTCCGCTGTCCTCTCCAACCTGATACCCCAGCAGCAGTGGAGCTGGAGGAAGGGGACCGACCCAGACAGGTGGTCGCTGTCTCATTTGTTAGGCCTCTTGATTCCTGGTGCCCTCGGCTGGGAAAGTTTGTATGATACGTGAGAGAGGAAAATCAGTGCGGAAGCAGTACTAATAGTTTGTATGGACAGGTGAGAAAACAGGATCCCAAACCGGTCTAGTTTCCCCTCAGAACCAAGCAAGCCAAGCAGATAAATATTTGAGGTGCCTCTCATGGTCTGGGTCTCAATCAGTGATCTTAAGTATGGCTCATGTATGAGCAACTTGTTGAGTTCATACATTTATTTGTCCTGTTACTACACAGGCAGCCTTTGTTCCCCAAATAAAGCTTGCAGAATCTTTTGAACTCTTCCATTAAAACTTCAGATCCCATGCTGGCATGTTTTGGGGTTACCGATTCATGAGAAAATTGAGACGCAGCCAAGCGATGGATAGAAAGAAAGCGAATTAATCTCACAGCCAAAGAGAACCACGATAGAAATGACTCAGGATTTGTTTTCATGAACATGGTTCCATTCAGCGGCCACCTTTTTGTTTCTGTTGAGAATGCAAGGAGATTGCAAAGCGTTTGGATGGAAATCCCATGAGCTCTTCTTTCCATTTTCCCGCATTTTAATTTTTCATTTTTTTGGAGGCGCCCTCCTATGCCTGCCAAAAACCCATGCCACATCACTTTCCCGGAGGCAGAATTTAGTGACACTTGACCTTTGCAACCTTCTCCCTCGCCTTTCTGGACACGCTCCTCCCCATCCCCCGAAGCCCATTGCCTCCGAAGCCAGCCGTGCTGTTGCCCCCCAGGTCGCAGTTAGGGCAGACACACCGTGCTCACGGAAGGCTCTTTTTTAACCAGGGAGCCAAGCTTGTGCTTGGTTTCAAGATGACGTCAGGGGAGGTTTGTTATAAGGGTGATCTCAGGCCAGTATTTCCAGGAGTGCCTCCGACCCCCACAGTGACAGAAAGTCTGTGAGAATTTGCGCTTCTGTCAGGCAGCATCTTTACGTTGCTAGATGAAGGAAGTTCAAACAGCTGTAATGTAGAAAAAAAAGAGGCCTATTGAAAAATGGGCTCTTAAAAAGCAAGTCTGCCAAAACACCTTCAGACAGGGACAAAATGAGAAAGCATTGTGTGTGCTCAGGAAAGGGAGTCAACCTCATAAAGAGAAATAGCTTATGACATCATTATTATGGGGGGGTGGGGGGGGGGCGGGGAGAAAATAAGAAACAGGGTTTTCGCACCCAAACTTTACACTTCCAAGACCATGACAAGGCCAGGGTGGGGGTGGGGAGAAGGGAAAGAACAGAAAGGAGGAAGGGAGGGAGGAGGAGGAAGAAGAAAGTGTGTTCTGTGTCCTGCCACCTAAGAGCGATTTGGTTGGACAGAAAGGTTAGGTAAGAGTTCTGTGGCTTGGAAAGGGCTGGGAAAAGCGAGCGTGTGGGCAGACACAGAGCTGGGCAAGGCCTTCGGCAGCGGCAGCTGGCAGGCAGGCTCGGGGTGTCAGTCCCGCCGCCTCCAGGCTTCCCCACAGGGGCCCCGTGAAGTTCATCGAGTGGATTTGTCATACAATGACATCGCATCTGACTCCAATCCCCTTTCTCGGCTTCCATACCCCGTGTGTCTGTGTGCCCTTGGCCAGACTCTGGAATCCTGCTGTTTATTCTCCATGCAAACTTTGTGGGGAAAGAAGTGGTGGCTCGCCTCTGTGGCCCGTGCAGTGTGCAAGCCGTCCTGCTGAACGACAAGTTCCAGCTCCCGGTTTTTCTGGTAAGATTGTTCTTTTGTAGCTCAGTGCCGATAACGCCTAGTCCAGAGTGAAGATCACTTTTCGCTTTTCATAAAATCCCATCCTTGAAACTTAGTAAATCAGTTGTACCCTGTAATCACACAATGAAAGTAGGCTGGACAGTGTCAATAAAAAAAAAAAATCGGTTAATTTCCTGCTTTCAATTATGTTTACCATAATGCCTTAAACGCCCGTGGTTCTGAATATAGAAAGTGCTGTGGAGTACCTTGCCTGCATTTAAATATTACAGCTTCTCCCCACGATCCTAGAGATAGCTATTCATTGAAGGAAAATTTAGAAAGTTCGGAAAGTAAACCAACGAACTCTTCGTGCTTTCAGTACCTAAATGCAGCCACTTTATTAGCACTAGGTGTATTTGCGCTTAGTTTCAACACATAATTGGAACAACCATTGTTATATTTTTAATTTTATCTTATATTTTTAATTCATCGTGAAATTTTAAAAATAAAAATATGCAACTAATAATGTACTAGCAGTTGAATAAATGCTCGTAAAGAATCTTTGTGCATTCAACTCTGCCACAGTGAGAAGTTTTTTGAGAAGCCGAATTGAAGTTAACTGGGTGGGGGCATCTTTAAATCATGCTTACATGTTTGACAAATCTCAAATATTTCTCTGGATAATTTTTTTCCTGACAATTCTTCAGGATTCTTTGTAAAATCATTTACATCTTAAAATAAATTGAGGTGAAAATAAAGAAATCCCCACACAATGGTGTATGAAAACTCAAAAAACACAAAAGTTTTACATGATTCCCTCTGGTCTCCATTGCAATAAAGTTATGCTGTAAGACTAATGGTCTGTTCTGTTCTAGCTTTCAGTGTTTCTGAAGAAACGTTGACTTTCTTTTTTTGTGGCCTCTTTCTGCTCTAGGACAATCATTTTGTTTATTCATTCAGTCCTACTGCCGGTCTCAATAAACTCTTCATCAGGTTGACAGAAGCCCCTACTGCTAAGGTGAAAATTCTTTCCTCATATTTAGTGTTACTTCTCAAACAATCGCTCCAAATCCCTGGTGGCAGGGTGGTTACGCATCCAGCTGATAACCGCAGGGTCAGAAGTTTGAAGCTCCCACCCGCTCTGCAGGGGCAGACGAAGGCTTCTACGCCTGTCAAGAGCAGGGTCGCTCGCCAGGCAGGGATGAGCCAACCAGGGCTCAGGGTAGAATTGGCGAAGCACACACTATTACCCTGCTTCCTTGAGGCTTCCTCGCCCTCACTCTCATGACCCCAGCCCTGCCATCCACTTCAGGCTAGACCAGAGCATGTACACAGGGACAGATAAGCACTCGCCACACACAGAATCCGAGTCAGATAAACCCCGCGGATCAGAAATGGGAGTATCGGTACCAGGAGGGTAGGGTTAAGGTGGGGAGAGGAAGGGGAAGAAGGGGGGACCAATGACAATGATTGATACATAGCCACCCCCCGTCCCACCCCCGAGGAGGACGAAAAACAGACACCACCGGGGAAGGGAGACAGCAGGCAGTGTAGGATATGAAAATAAAAATAGTTTATAATTTTTCAAGGGGTCACAAGGGGGGGGTGTTAATGAGCTGATACCAAGGGCTCAAGTAGAAAGTAAATGTTTAGAAAAAGGATGATGGCCACATATGTACAAATATGCTTGACACACCTAATGTATGGATTATTATAAGAGTTGTGAGACTGAGCCCCGGTGGCAGTAATTTTTTTAAAGAACATATCATGAAATCAAATTATAAGCCTTTCCACTGGGATAGAGGTTCAATTCCAGCTCAAAGGAGCAAAGGCTGGGCCTCCTATTCCCACCACCGGAGGGCAGTGATGCCTAAAAAAATTTTTTTTTTAATTTTTAAAATTAAAAACAAAAAACAAATAAGCCTTTGGATTTCTTATCACCATAGAAACAGCACCCAGATGAAACTATATTGTTAAGTAAGAGAAACTATGAGGTTTAGTAAAACTTAGAGAAGCCTACAGGCTAAGTTTCATTTCCACCCCTCATCCCCACCCCACTTTCTAGCAAAGGAGGGGGCTCTTCACTTTTGTACTGACCTGTATTTTTTCTCTTCCAATAGGTTAAGTTGCTAATAGGTGCCTACAGAGTACGGGCCACAGGGACCCGTGGATTGTGAACAAGCTATTTTCAGACCTATTTTTCAATATTCTCTTTCAAGCAGTTTGGAATTTGTCTGATACATTAAGTACTTTTAAATAAAGTATCATCTATAAACTCCTTGCAGCTCTCCACCTGTCATCTGCTGTAGTGTGTAAGGTGGGACACGGTTGCTCTAATGGATTCTAAAATCCTTACAAGTGCTGGTGCCAGCATTTTGAAATATCAGTGGCTTTGCCTCTCTGTCACCAAGTCAACGGTACAGTAAGATTCTCTCATCCTTGAACGGAGATTGAAAAGTCAAATCTGAAAGTGCTGGTAGATGAAAGGGGCTTGGATTAGCTGCAAATCCTTTAGCGCAGCGATTCTCAACTTGTGGGTGGTGACCCCTTTGGAACCCTTTCACGGGTTGCCTGATTCATAACAGTAGCAAAGTTACAGTGCGGGAGTAGAAACGAAAAGAATGTTATGGCTGGAGGTGGGGGTCACCACAGCATGAGGGACTGTATTAAAGGGTCGAGGCATTAGGCAGGTTGAGAACCACTGCCCTAGACTTTCTCCGGTGAGGTGCAACCTTAGCTCTAAGTGCAGGGAATGCTACAACTATGGACTGGAGTGAAATAGTCTAGTAAATGTAAGCAAGGATCCAACGGGAAACAAAGTCATTCTCTGGTAGCAACTTCCCAATAGTTTAAAGAAGATGACACTACAAGTTAAGTCCAGACCTATCTTCTTGTTTAGTTAATGGGCATATCCTCAAATAACAGGCTTATCGTGCAAAGCTCAAACTGCGCTGCCATTGAGCTGATTCTTGATAGTGATCCCATGCAGAGGACAGGGTAGAACTCACTCTGTGGGTTTCTGAGACTAACTTCCTAAACGAGTAGAAATCGCTGTCTTTCAAGAAGGGACCAGTGGTTTCACACTGCTGACCTTGAAGTGAGGAGCCCAACATGTAACCACTATGGTGGTTTTATGGCTAAGCAATTGCAAATTAATTACCCTTTGAACAAACTCACCGAAAAGCAATTTTTACAAAGCTTTTGTTTTATCCTAATCAAAACTATATCAACATTACAATGTTATGTTTTTTATATAGCAATTCCACCAGAAGGTGTAGATTATAAGAGCCACCTTTTATTGGTAGAGATACACATGCAACAGAACACTTACCATTTAGCAATATTAAGAATATAATTCAGTGGCATAAGCGACATTCACCTACCCACTCCTCTGCCAGTGTATCAGACTGTGGTGGCTGGCTTATTACTGTGATGTGGAAAACTAGATGACTGGTGTTTCAAATACAGCAGGTTCACCAATTGTGACTAGGTTTCAGCAGAGCTTCCAGACTCAATCGATTAGAAAGAAGAGGT
Organism: Nesogale talazaci; assembly: GCA_004026705.1. NCBI lineage: Eukaryota > Metazoa > Chordata > Mammalia > Afrosoricida > Tenrecidae > Nesogale > Nesogale talazaci. The sequence continues at coordinate 29,860 of PVJH01021842.1, forward strand.
TCCCATTTTGAGGAATTAGCCACTGGAAGCCTTATGAATAGCACCAGAACATTGTCTGACATAGTGCCAAAAGGTGATCCACTCACGTTGAAAGGCACTCAACATACAATTGGGGGACAGTTATCTCCTCAAAGTAGAGTTGACCTAAATTATGTGGATGGAGGAAAGCTTCAGGAACTTCATTTTCGAATAGAGCACAACTCAAAATGAGAAACAGCTACAGACACCCCTTAATGATGGAAACATTGAATTAGGGATCTAGGAAAATGGCAACTCATTAAAATATTAAATGGAATGCCTAGGTGTTAATAAGTTGAAATGGACTGGTGTTAGTCATTTTAAATCGGACAGTCATATTGTTCAGACTGAGATGACAAATCCGAGAGGAATGGCATCACTCTGATGATAAAAAAAAAAGCATTTCAAGGTCTGGAAGGGCAATGCTGTATGCCACAGGAAAGAAAATCTACATCTCAACCTGCGGGTATTCAGATGTGCCCACCAACCACTAAGGCCAAAGACATTGAGAATTCCATCAACTTCTTTAGAACTGATCCAACATGGCTACAAGATATATTGGTAATTACAAGTGATTGGAATGGGACAACTGGAAAGAAGAAGGATCGCTATTGGGGGAAATAGGTATGGCTTTTATGATAGGAATTAGACCAGAGATTGAATGAGAGGATTTTTTTCAAGAACTCCTTCTTCGTTGTGGTATATCACTTCAACAACATAAAACAGTAGTCAAATTGACTACATCGGTGGGAAGAGATGATGGAGAAGTTCATTATCATGAGCTAAAACAAGACCAGGGACCGACGGCGGAACAGACCATCAGTTACTCATATTAAAACAATAAATTTGAAAAACCAGTAGAACCAAAATACAACCTTGAGTTACTCAACCGAATTTTAAAGATTCTAGAAGAGATTTGCAAATGGAACACTAACTGAAGACTTAAGACCAGAAGAGTTGTAGGATGATACCAAGAATGTTATGCATGAAGAAAGCAAAAGATCATTAAAAAGAAAGAAATGACCAAAGCGGATGTCAGAAGACTCCCAAACTTCATCTTGAACACAGAGTTGATAAGAAAAAGGGGGAAAAAACAAGGTAGCTCAAGACAAAATGAGGCATTTTGACATTAATGAAATGTCTGGTCTTAGAGCTCCGAGAGTGAAGAACCCACTCAAGGTGAAAGAACTGAGCTGAAGAGAAAACTGAAGCCCCAGAACGTATTCTATGGGTAAAAGTGAATGTTGCTGGAAGGAATGCAGAACTGATCAATGTTCAACCATTTCAAGAAGTAGCATGTGATTAAGAGTTAATGGTAGGTGGGCTGAGGCCCGGTGGCGTAGTGGTTGTGCGCGGGACTGCGGCCCACTGGGACGAAGGTTCAATTCCAGCAGTGGGGCTGGGCCTCCTACTCCCACCGCCGGAGAGCAGTGATGCCAAAAAAAACCTACCTAATGGTAGGTGTTCAGGCTACACTAAAGACTCCAGGAAATTGATGGGATACCCATTGAAATGTTTTGACAAACGAAGTACCAAAAGGACTCATTGGTCTTTGCAAGGAATTTGGAAGACAATGTTGTATTATCCTTCTTAATTTTTGAGAACATTAGCTACCTGGACAACCAGCTAGAAGAGACCTGTTTTTGTGCCCATTTCAAATAAATGACCTAACAATGTGGAAATTAAATTATCATTAATCTCCCCTGTACATAAAATTTTAGATGATTCAGAAACTGTTGCAGCAACAGAGTTACCAGAAATTCAAGCCAAATTTAGATGTGAACATAGAGCAAGGGATATCACTTGCTGACATCAGATAGATTTTAGATGTTTACTTGTAAAAACAGTTGACTGTGTGCATTGTAATAAACTCTGGATAACATTTCAAAGGATGGGAATTCCAGAACACTTAGTTTTGCTCATGAAGAACATACACCCAGCCCAAGTGGCAGTGGTCTAAACAGAACAAGAGCATACTTCAAGATTTAAAAATTCGGAAATGTACACTGCAGGTTGTATTCTTTCATCATACTTAACCAATATGTATGCAGAACAAATAATCCAAGAGGCTGGATGATATGATAAAGATCGTAGCATTAAGCATGTGTGATCAAGAGGGGCCGAAGGGAGCAGGTATCGAGCATCAAAGAACAAGAATACATCATTACAAATGAAGGGGAGAGCAGGGTAGGGACCGAAGACCCACTGGCACGTAATTGGTCACCCCTTTACAGGGGAGTCATGGGGAGGAGACAGACCAGTCAAGGGGCACCCGGGCAGTGATGATGAATACACGTTTTCTCTAGTTCCTGAAGCCTTCCTCCCCCCAACCATCATGGTCCCAACTCTACCTTACAAATCCAGATGGACTGGAGAAGGTACACTGGTAGGAGAGCTGGAGATAAGGGGGAACCAAGATGGATGAGTCCCTTCGGGCCAGTGGTTAGATTGGGGCTGCTGGAAGGGTAGAGAGAGGGTGGGGTGGAGAGATGGAAGCAACTGCAAGGATATACACAAAGGCTCCTATTTGAAGTATGGACATCAAAGGAGTGGGGGGAGAGGTCGGGGAGTGTGAGATATGACAGAACAATATAAAGTGGCTGAGTCCCGGTGGCGTAGTGGTTGTGTGCGGGACTGCAGCCCACTGGGATGGAGGTTCGATTCCAGCTCCACGGAGCAAAGGCTGGGCCTCCTACTCCCACCACCTGAGGGCAGTGATGCCCAAAAAGACAAACAAAAACAAACCAAATAATTTATAAAGTATTGAGTGTTGGTGGGAAGGAGAGGGGAGGGGATGGAAAAGCTGATACTAGGGGCTCGAGGGAAAAGGCGGATGATTGGAGAGCGTTAATAGTAGTGGACATGTAAAAGTGCTTGGCACAGTATGATTATTTATGTATTGTGAAAAGCGATGTACGAGCCCTCAATAAAATGATTTTTTTTAAATGTGTAATTAAAAAAAAAAGATTGAAGAAAGCTCATTAGCAACCTTCATATGCAACCTTCCTTACTGAAATCCAAGAGGACTTGGTACACTTAAGCTGATGAAGATCAAAGACTACACACCTCAGTAACATGAAGACTACAACTTAATGTAAAGAGAACTCACATCCTTAACAATGGGACCAATAGCCAACATCATGAGAAAGAAAAGGATGACGCGATCAAAGGTTTCCTTTTACTTAGATCCACAATCGACACTTCAAATGACATCGAATTGGACATATTTGCTACAAAATGCCTCTTCAAAGTGTTAAAGGGCAAAGGTGTCACTTTAAGGGGTGCCTGATCCAAGCCCTGGTATTTTCAATTGCCTTGAATGCGTATGAAAGCTGAACAATGCATAAGGAAGACTAAAGAAGCATTGATATATTTAAACTGTGTTCTGGGTTAATATTGAAAGTACCATGAACTACCAGAAGAACAAACAGACCTCTCTCGATTGATGTACTGCTAGAATGAGGTGTAGGAAGGAGACTTCATTCACATGCTTTGGACATGTTATGAGAAAAGATGAATCCTGAAACAAAAGCATCAAGTTTGATCAAGTAAAGGATAGGAGGATGGCTTGGGACTGGGTTGTGGCTCATTCTTCTGTGTAGGGGGGGTTATTATGAGTTGGAACCACCACAATGCCACCTGACAATAAGATTGACATGTGCAACTTCCAAAACTCGACTTCTTAATCTTTTTCATCACCCATGCCAAGACTCTTGTATCAAAGGGTGGATTATCTTAATACCTGTATTTAACTTTCAAAAGCAATCACCAAAGTTTTGTTTAAAGAAGTAGTCTTAGAAATAAGTGGCCAGATATATCATGCCCTACATGGTTGTTATTATTATCCTAGCAACGATCACAACGAATCATTGCACAACTACATCCATTCAGTGCTAATTCAGTGTAGGACAGGATACAACTGCCTCTGTCAGTGTCTGAGGGTGTCATTCTTTCTCCCAAGGAGCTGACTGGTAGTTTCAAACGATTAACCTTGTGGTTAGCAACCTCACATGTAAATACTATACCATCAGGGCTTAGGATACAATATTTTCTGATCCCAATGAACCACTGTCTCCATCAAAGTGAAACTGCAAAATATAGGACAGAGGGAAGGACCAACTATGAGCATTGACTTGATGGCAATGAGTTTGGATTTTCATCTGAAAGGGGAAGTTATATATACTCAGGACATTGAGAAGATGTGATGAACTGGTCTTGGGAAGGGGAGGGTTATAATTTGTCACAGAAGAAACTGCTTCCAAAATGACTTTGTGTAGTGGGCAAGAAAAGGACAGATTATGGTTCCTTTATAGAAGTCTCAATGGTCAAAGGCCAGGGTCACTTTCTTGGTGCACACTTCTGTGTCCAACCAGCACCACCTTGGGGTCTATAGTAAACATCTGTAAGTGGAAAATGAGCAAGACATGAGCATAGTATTTCAGTTAACTGACTAAGCACATCTGGTAATATTTTTTTTCTTGCATAGTTCAGTCCAAGGGGCCCTGAAATCTGCCTGAAATCTTTCTCAACTTAGCTGGTTTCAATACTTTGTAGTACTTTGCTATCTTTTCTATCGAGTTCTTGTTATTCTTGTCAGCTTTTTTTCTTTTAATGTTTTTCTGTATATGAAATCCAGGACAGGCAAATCTAGAGAGACTGGATTTTGGGTTCCTTGGGGGTATGACAAGGGAAGTTAGAAAGAAATAGAGAGCTTTTACTTCAATATTTCTCCCATTTGCCTTAGCTACTCTATAAGAACAAGTATCAGAGTCTCCCCTGACATCCACTTTTCTTTCCTGTCTTGTTATGGTCTTTTGTTTTCACCATGTATTATATTCTTAAAGTCACCCCACAGCTTGTCAGATCTTCGGCCATTAGTGTCCAATGAGTCAGAACATCTAGATGTCTCTGAAATGCAGGCAGAATATATACAGTGTTTTATTTTGCCTTCTGTGGGATTGCTTAAATTATCCTCAACTTCTCTCTGACTTTATATGAAATCACCATGTGGTCTGTTCCACAGTCAGCCCCTGGCCTTGATATGGCTGCTAAATGTGAGCTGCTCCACCATCTCTTCCCACAGAGGTGGTCAATTTGATTTCTGCGTAGTCTGTTTGGAGATGTCCTTGTGGAAAGTCTTCATTTGTGATACTGAAAAAAGGTGTTTTCAAGGAATAAATCATTGGTCATGCAAAATTCTATCATGTACCCTCCAGCTCATGTCTACCACGCAGGCTATGTTTTCAAGAAAATACTGATCAGATTGGAGGTTCTCATGACTCATAGGATGTGAAAGCACTTTGGCAACTGGTGGCGCATGTCAAAAGAACCAGAGGTCAGGGCATGGGTGGATGCAGGCTCCAGACCCAACAAAAAGAAAGCAGGCTTTCCCACGGCATCCACATACAGTGGAGGAAAGAAGACCTGGGAGGAATTGTGCTTTCCATTGCCTGCTCATTGGAGATCTCATCGTCGAAGTGCTGACATCAGAGCTCATCATCATAAAACGGTGGCTTAACTGCCAAACCACGGAGGATCCTGACCCAGCCCACGTGCCACAGAATCGTAACTATCATAATGTGCAAATGTAAAACATTCGGGATATTGTGCAAATTACCAAAAGTGGACACAGAGACATGGTGTGAGCCTATGTCATTGGGAAAATGTCAATGATAGACCTGCTTTATGGAGAGTTGCCACACACCCTCTCATGCATAGAGAACACAGCTGCTGCCAAGCATAATAAAACTTAGTATGCCGGTAGCTGAGACTGTGACCTCTTGTTCTGTCACATCAATAGATTAACAAAATGTAACTTGTCCTGCCTTTTTTCACTCTACCCATTCCCCAGACTGCAATCATGTTGCATTCCTGTGAATTAAACTATGCCATGTCTCAGCAGCCAGGGGCGCTGTTTCCTATGGGGCATTTTGACAGGCCCAGTAAGATAACCCATGAAGGTCCCACTGCCGCCTCCTGCATGGACTGTGCTGAGGCTGCCACGTGGGCCCTCCAGGTCTTTAAAATTCCTGTACTTCCTGGGCACCTACTTCACAGAACAGGTCTGATGTACTGCTTCACCTGTGTGAATGGTGAGTAAAGCTTCAGGACTGCAAGGACTCGAGCCTCCTCTTGTTTGGCTCTGTTCTGTTTTATAATCATTACCACTCTACTAAGAGGGAGGTGGCATATTGTCGGCTTTTTTAAAGACAGTTTTATTGAGATATGACTTACATATCAAACACTGTCGGAGGAATATAAGACTTTTCCACAATTATATCTCCTCCAAGACATTAAGCAAATATTAGTAACTATTTGCCAGCATTTGGTGGGAGGACAGAAGCTTAGTGAGTCTCCCTAAAGGCTCCAGCCATCTCACTCACAACAGATAGAGCTGACTCCCTGCAGTTAGGACAATGGGTCACTTCCCCGGAAAGCTTTAGCTGAATCAAGTCTGCAGCCCAAGGGCAATCAAGGTTAGGCTACCACCATGAATCTTGTGTCCACCTTGTCACATGGTGACCCCGATACCTCCCTGTCCTGCTACGTGTATACCCCTAGATCGTCTCTCATTATTGTATAACCTATAGGATAACCCTTTCCTGTGATATATGTTCTTACCTATAATTAAAGGTCTTGCATGTCCCAAAAGATATATAAGGCTTGGTGAGAATAAAGGACCTCTCTCACAGCCCCCTCTCTTCCCCAAAGTCCTCTTCCTCTCCTCCCTGTTCCCTCTGCCCATGTCTTCCTCTTCCCCCTCATTCTCTCTCTCCACGTGGACCACCAAGCGGGGCTGAGGGGAGCATGCTATTATGAAATGTGTCTGACTCCATGATTTCTATCTCTCCTATTTTCTATGACTTTACTATGATCTTTAATTATCACTGTACAATTGTGAGACCGGTGGTGATATGTTAGAAGCTAGTTCTTTGACAACCATTTTCAGAGTTCAGGCATATTAAAAGGAGTTCTAAAACATTTTCTTCCTTCTTGTATTATTTGTTCCCATTTCCCTCCAACCTCCCCTCTCCTATCTTCGACAAGCCATTACTCCACCTGCATTTCATATATTAAAAGAATATACAAAACCCAGTAGGTATATGTATGTGTGTATATATATATATACACGCTAGTATATACTTGGTGTGTAAATATGTAAATATACAAGGTATACAGGGAGGGAGATACAAATTGGTGTGTGCATGTGTATACACATATTTGATCATCAACAATATCAAAGTTAACCAGAGAGAAAAAAAAAACCTTAATTGATAAAAAGCAGGAAATATTAAATACCAGGACAAAATTAAAGTGGGTCAAAACATAGATAAAATGAGCATTTTAAACTAATTGCACCGGCCATAATTGAGTTTACGATACCCTCTCCCTGATTGCAAGGCTACGGTCAGAGGGGATTTACCAATGGCTTGGTCTTTATAGGAACCCTGCAAATTTGGGGCTCCCACTCTCCTCCATAGCCTTCTGCAAATTGGGTATTCACAACTTACGCTCTGAGAGCGCTTCTTCCTTCAGATTTGAATTTTATTGCCATCCTTGGCTCACACAGGCTGTTGTGCTTCTTCCTGTGGATTTAGTCGATATTCTTTTTGATAGCCAGGCATCATCAGCTTTCTTCACCGCATTTTGCTCCATCACCCAAATCGTTAGCGACCTCTTTATGCGGGCGAGCATCATGTCCTCCCATCCAAGTCCTAACCAGGCCCGACCCTGCTTAGCTTCCGAGATCAGACGAGATCGGGCGCGTTCAGGGTGGTATGGCCGTAGACGCCCAAGGCCTCCTCGCGCTCGCCCTAAGAGCCTGCAGCCGCCGCCCGCGCGCGCGCACGCCCGCCCTTCCGCACACAGCGAGCGCCGCCGCCGCCGCCGCCGCCGCCGCCCGCCTGCCCGCAGCTCGCTAGCTGGCGCTGGCCGCCGGACGTCCTGGCCGGCCC